>CALNXK010000104.1:152500-327500 GCA_942486035.1 Porites lobata
GTAATTTACGTGAACTACTAGTCGTCTGCTTTTTGCTACAATGCCTACTTTAACTTGTGCGTTCTTGTCATTTTTAGAACTTATCAGTAAGGCGTAGCTTTCTCAGAATCATCTCAGTTCAAGTTCGATTCCATGATCACTGATGTTTGTGTATTTATTTTCCTCCATTTTTTTCTTTTTCTAGTTACTTGTACGTTTACGAACACGCTGAAATTTGTGGTGAAGGATTGTGATCCCAGCACTGGTGAACCTGATGATGAAGGTTATGAAGATGAATATGTGGTAAGTAATCGAATTAACCCTTTAAGCCCCATGATCCACATACAAATTCTCCAAACTGATCTCAAAACATTTCATTACAGATTTAGTGGAGAGAATTTGTTCAAAGATCAAAGCATTTTCCCTTAGGCTGGTTGATCATTATATTTATTCTCATAAACTTTTCTTTTAATTGTGTATTGCTGTTTTTGGGAGAAAATTGATGTTGGTCACACTTGGGATTGGGGAACGTAAAGAAATCGAAACGTGTTGACCTGTAATTGGAAAGCATCACTAGCGCAATGAATATTGCTTGAAATAAAGTACAATTATAATAGGGATTCTTTCTGGTGTCCAGTCTAGAAAAGGGCCGCAAAATGGGGAATACTTAGTTTCATTCAGGGAAAAATGGTTCAGGTATAAGCTATTCTGGTTGCGGCCGCACTAGAGGAGCCGCAGGAATTTTTTTTCGTCATGAAATTCCTTGTATGAATTTTTTTTAGGCTATAGCATGAATATTTTTTTAGGATTAATTGGCGTGCAAGAATTTTTTTTCATTTAATTTTCGCTTGCGCGAATCTTTTTTTTGTACTTCGCCCGACCCCCCATAAGTTTTCTAATGGTCCGTCCCTTAGAGTTGGCAGATGCGATGTGGGTTGGTGACACTAACATCGTATCTTGAAGTCTACTAGGAGGTCTAAAGGTGATGTTACACGAGACGATTCGCAACGACTATTTTTAGCCCAACACAGCGTTGCTACATAGTTGAGACATTGTTTTTAATGGTTGCAACATTGTAGTTGCAACATTGGGACGCTGTGTTGCGCTAAAATCGTCCTTGCGAATCGTTCCGTGCAACATCACCGTAAGTTATACTTGGTCTTAGCAACCTAGCTGTCCTTGTTTGTAGTAATGCTTGTACTAAGATCAAAATCCACTTCATTGTTCTTCTTCTTGCTAGCTTGAAGACGTAGACGTTCTTGTCGCCGATCACGTGTCTCGTGTGCACAAAACCAACTTTCTGGCGTCCTGGGAGGAAATTGGGGACGATTATGAAATGCAGGACACGTACGCGCTTACTCAGATGAACAGCCTCGAAGGTAGGGGTGCTTTCTGTTTCGACACTTCTATTTTGTTGCTCACGATCGCGTGTGGGCCGGGTTTTTCCTCAGGTTACTATGAGCACGATTCCCGGCTCCTGGGAGAAAACTCGAGGAAAATAGAACAAAAAAAATTCTAGCTGTTCAATTTTCCGCCTCCTAATTCCACATACCTTGAAACTTAAGTCTTAGTGACAGCATTAAATAAAGACCTTTAGTTACACACTTTCCCGTCTGCGTAGCCGTTAACAGGGGTACAATGCCTCTCCTCGGAGAATTGGTATTGAGTGCTTAATATCACTGTTCTCCAATAGTTACTAATGGTATGTGGAATGAGAATTTGTATGGAGTTGGTCTTTGTTGATCATTTTCTTCACTCTCATTACTGTTATGTTTGATTAAGCAATAATAGTATACTGTGATGAGAAATTACACGCTGGTTACTGAATTGACCTCCTATGCCATTTTTAAAACTGATACTCTTCCGATGCTCTCTTTTATTATAAGAATATATTTTATAGAATATCGAGACTGAAATTTGCGAAATTTTAAGAAAGTATTTAGGATAAATCCAAAACCTGCAAATGTTCAATGCAGTGACAGTTCGATGAACGGTACATGTTATACATATGTGCAGTATACAGCACAAAAGAAATGAACTAAACCGCAAAAAGTCTCATGATAGGTTTTTTTTTTCAAAATTAAAGAATAATACAATAATATTTTCAGTCTAAAATCGCCAAAACAATAAGAAATTTCAGCCTGGGCTAGAGAAACAACATTCTTTTACAAGAGTGTATTGTAGTTGTGGCCACTGATCAAACACTGTTTCCGCTCGTTTCTTTGCAGAGGCCGTCAAGCAGATTATAGAGTACTTAGGCATGCAGCCTTGTGAACGATCCGATAAAGTGAACCCGGATAAAAACTCCCACGCCCTGCTCCTAGCGGGTGTATTCCGTGGGGGACACGATGTCCTGGTCCGGGCCCGGTTGGCGTTTGACCAGGGAGTCACCATGAATATCACCGTACGCAGCGACGATGCAGTTGTTAGCGAAGTTGTACTGTCTGCTGTGGGATAAAATGCTTTTTTTATGCCTGGTGTTCGGCTAAATTAGAGTAAAAAAAAATTCCTCGTGAGTTTTTAAATAAAAACGTCTCTTTAACAGAGATCCCTCAGCTTTTGAAGATTCCTGAAGACACCACCCGCCAAGAATTCCGATGTACTTGCGAGAAAAGAGCGACTTTTTCAAACTTTCGATCTTTCCACCTTTTCAGTTTGAACCCAATTGTTTGGTTTACTATATTTTAAATGATGAAACAAGACAATTGGTTCACTAATGAAAGTCATATCTGTGTTTTAAATCGTCTGATTATGATCTCAGTATCAAAGGTATTTTGCGATTCTCCAGAATTCTTCTTATCTTAAATAATCCTGTTTGGTCATTGTACGGGTCGGTTTTTAAGCCAGTACTAAACAGTGCCAAACGTGAAATCAAAGAATAACGTCTTCTGATTTTAGATATTTTGTGTTACAATGTACTCGTAACTATCAAACTAACAAAATTAAATAAAAGACATGATGCCAGCTATCTGTGTTCACAGTTCTTACGCAAAAATAGTATGTTTTTTAATCCAAGGAATCCTCACAGTTTTGAAAGAGGGAGGGAAACCAGGACCTCGCGGGGCTGTTGGTCGCCGGGACTTGAACCCAGTCCCCATGGGAGGGATGCGAGTTCTCTCACCGTTGCGTTGTTGGCCACCCTTGCTCCCCAGCAAGCAAAACTTAAACCATTTTTATTTTACTTTACCATGGTAACATGACTCCTTAACAATCCCCCTAAGGGCCTGTTTACATGGAGGTGGGGGACCCCAGATAGGTGAGGTAACATGCGTTGGGTCACCCCACCTATCATGTAAACGTGATGAAATTAAAATGAGAGATTATATGGACAGGCGGGTTACCCCACCTAAGCGGGTTATCTCACCGACCTGGGGTCCCCCACCTCCTTTGTTAACAGTCCCTCAGACTGTTAGCACTTTCCCTACCGTCGAACCCCGCTCTTTGAAGAATCGTCCTTACGTCAGTTTGCAGCCTAACGGTCGTCGGTGGTTTGAGAATTGAGTTGCTCCATAAATCTGAGATTCTTCTCGTGCAGTCTGCTTAACTCTTCTTCTTTCCAAAAGAGAAGAATTTTAAAATGAAAATACCGTCAGGTATCATCCAACTTTGATTTCTTCACCCGGCTTACGGGAAACTCGTGTTGCCTATGAAAACCCCAGATGGTAGAGGCGGGATTTGGGGTTTACTCAACCGGCAGAACCGGAGAGGCTCCTCCTAGAGGTCCAATCCCTTACTCTTTTAGACCCTATTTTCAACAGACTTAACACGTAAAACGCCGCACATGATTGTACCCCGTTGGTATACCTACTAAAGAACAGTGCATCCCCTTTTCTGAAGAAAATCAAACATAATTTTTTCACTTGAAGTTATGGCTGGTCTTCCAAATTTCCAACTCATGGAATCCCGACTATTTAGTACATCCGGAAGCCTGAAAATGTTCCCGTTTTGGACGGAACCTCCCCTTATAGAACATTATACGAAGTGCCCTGGGAGAACAGGGGTCTTTTTTGCATGAGCATGCGCGACCGCTGAACAAGCGATGTGCATGGAGGCTCACCACAGGGTTTGCCTTCATCAAAATGGCGCGTCTCAAAGCTATCATAGCGATTATTTTGCTCGTTGGTCTTGGCGAATGTGCTCGTGATTTGACAAAAGATACTCTAACATGGTCTTAACAAAAGCGAAGTAGACCGGCTTTAACAGTCACGAGCTACTATCAATTTCATCTCCCCACTTGACCTGGACAACAGCGCGCGTATATGTAGTGCCTGGAGGATTGCGCTGACCTCATCAAAGTCTAAACAAAGTGCAGAAACGTTTGTTGATGCAAGTAAACACTTTCAATTTTCTTTGTTTTGAAATGGGAAAGGAAGAGAAATATTTAAAAAAAAACATAGCAAATTTCAGCGAGTGGGTTCGAAGTGCGCGAAAGCCGGTGTTCAGTTCAGCAGTGAATTAATATATGTTCTACAATTTTCCCAGCACTTTAAAGCTACAAAATTAAGAGCACACGAGACGTAGATTAGTCACCTGGTGAGATGTTGGTGGTAGTCAATCTGTATGTCTCGAATAATAAAAAAAAATGAATATCAATGAGACACAGTCAAAATTGCATTCAATAGGACCGATATTAAAGTCCGATCTTGCAACCGATTTTGATGAAGCAAACGGTTAGTTTTCCCAGGAAATACAGTAAACATGTGATGCCGACCAAAAGTTAAAAATCATTAGAACATCTAAGTTCTGGCTAAAAGCAAATTCCTGTAAAAGATGCGTTACAATGTTAGTCCACGCAAAAACAAGAAGTTCTACAATTTTCCTATAAACAAACTTTGTACCGCTAAAATACTTAAGGCAAAAACTTTCTATTCCAACTGAAAACGGCGTGGTAGTCGCCCGCTGATCTTTATTAATCCACTCCCGAAATATGTCTAAATCGTCTATCAACAAATTATTGACAGAAATCCACTACGGCATCGAGAAAATGATTTACATCCGATTTATAGACAAACACTAAATAAAGAACATTTTGCTCAATAGCTACGCATCAGCAATGCATTCTATGCCAAACTTTGCGGTTCTTAAAGGGGAATCAAGACACGAGTCAAGCGCCAAACCACAACAAGCAGCCACGTTCGTGTCAGACATCCTTGAAAAACTTGCTCTTCCACCTCGTTCAGCGCATCAGTCTCCACTTTAAATCAACAGATCTTTACTTATTTTGTACAACGAAGGTCTTTCTGAAGTTCCTGCTACCATTTCAATCTCAAGCAAGCTTTCAAAGTGAACAATTTGGTTCCTATGACTATGCAGCACGGTCGCGGTCACTGGTCGCGTCCTCTTTGACAAGTCAGCGGTCGCGCATGCTCATGCAAAAAAGATCCCTGTTCCCTGGGAGTATTTTCTCAGCGACAAAACGCTGAAAAATTGATAAATTGACAATCTAAGATCTGCGGTTTAATCCCAAAATTAACTGTCCTGAATGACGTTATCTCGGCCATCTTATATCCAAATTTCTCGCAAGAACCATCTTTTGAAAGTTCACTCACTTTTTAGTTCTGAAAATATTTTTCAGTACTGGGTCTTTCATTTCGTCAGCGGTCATCGATTCGTGAACGGTCGTTCCCAGCTCATGATGAACCTCAGAAATGAAGCTATTGATCGATGTTGGTTTTTTTCCTCCCCCATGGCCACAGGCACTGTTCATGCAAAAAAATTCATCACCTTTAATTTGGTCAAGATAGAGTGAATCCCCTCTTACAAAAATTATTTGGAATATTTTTACATTTTTGGTCCGTGTCACGATGCCTGCAAGAGCTTTTTCATCTTCTGATGTGCGTGGTTATTGATCGGTTACAATGACATCATATCTGATTCATGAAACTTGGCGGGTTTTCATTTTACAGCCGGTCCGGCATAGCAAGCAATAAATAAGACGTGCGACTGGGTGTCACTTTCGTCGACGAATCAAAAGATTTTGACGTTTAAATATCTGGCTGGAGCAGCCACCAGCGAGCAAAATGGTCTTAGTGACTACGAGCTCCACTCCAATCGTATCAATTCTTTTATGCAGTTCCCCGACTGTTACCTAGCAACAAGCTATCTGTTAGTGACAGGCAGTTCCGGGCTGCTCGGACAAACTCATATTGATTTTACTACGTTGAGTAACTGTATACTGTAAAAATCGAATCCTTAATGCTAAGAAATTGTATCGGGCGGACCAGTCATTCGCAGCGAACCTTCTGATAAATCTCACTGGCGGCAGGATCAACTGAAGTACTTGACGGCGCCTTTTCGAGTCCGGGGGATTCCCCTACTTTCAACAATTAATCAGGCGTAGGGGCAGCGCTCTCTTCCAGTAGGCTCACAAGAGCATTGCTGGCAATGTGTTCTCATGAAAGAGTGACTCCTGCCTGCTGTTGTTGTTGTTGTTGTTAGCTTTTTTTTCTAATTTTCTATCGTTAGAAATGTGTACTTTTTTGTATCGAGAAGAAAACGAGGCGCTTCTGGCCCAGGGTTTTTCGCCGAATGGTGTTTTTTGTTGTTGTTGTTTAGTTGTTTGTTTGTTTGTTTTTTACCAAGCAATCTTTTCGGAAAGATTTAAAGAGAAATTTATTCGAAATAATCGAATTGTCCTTTTTTAGTGAATGACTGGTATTTAACTATGCTCGCACCGCTTTTTATTTGCATGGTACATGATAAAAAGCGTTTTGTGATTCTCCAATACGTTTTTATAGCTATTTTTGCTAACCAGCCGGTCAAATTATTCCATCAGAAGGAAATTAACTACCTTTTTGGGATCTTTGAACAGGAAACAACTTCTTTGTGGAAATAATATTGTGCATTTGCGGTTGAGTGTACACGAAGAAGTGGCAATCATTTGGCACGTACACACGCGTTTTGTCAAATTGACAAATTTCAAAGTCGATAAAAATAATATTTTTTATCGCATCTCAGGTCACCTCAGTTTAAAGAGACTAGATATTTTTAGTCAGCTGTAGTTTCCATACTGTTAACATACCGCTATGCATGATGATCATGTGTTGGAATCAAGAAATAACGTGACTTTATTAGTAAAACCCTTTTCCTTTCTCACGCACTGTACCGCAGTGAATGATATTTTTTTTACTTTTAGAGCTTGTTTTAAAAATCGATACAGCAAGATTCCAAAGATTGTTTCAACTTGCGACCTTCAAAAAACAGAAAGGAAAAACAGCGGTCAATGGCCTTTTTTTAGTTACTCGTAATTAACGATGAACGTTAAAAATAATTTTCACTGATTAATAAATACAAAACGGGGTATCGATTTGCCATTGCACAAACGCATATGCATGGTGGTCAATAACACGCTCATTTAGGGAGGTAACCGGTCAAATTTTGTTCGCCTAAAAACAGCTATTGTTCTAGGCTTTCAACATTTTGTATGCTATTTTTTAGCCATAAATATATGTTTTCGATACGTTTTCAGCCGCCATGTGCCATAAACAGGTCCCCATGTTTTCGACGCTGCCAAAATTAAAAGTTACATAATCTGCGGGGGAGTCGCTGCGTGGCGGAAAATAATCAGGGGCGAAGCTTGTCCACGAGAGTAACTGGCGCCATCTTCTTCGAAACGAAATTCACCACCCTGCGATAAGTTCAAGGTTTCCGGCTTCCTCGTAAGTCTGAAGAAAGCGTCGAATAGGAGAAGGTCTAGGAATAGTCATCCTTGAGCCACTGAGTAGGTATCTCGCTAAGAGTTATCCCAAAACTTGGCGAATTCGTGCTCTGAATGCGTTCCTTTGTTTGCACTTCGTTGGCGGCGAAGTAAAAGGGTCAACTTGAAGGTGAGTCCTTTCAACGGACAAGAAACAACTCGCCTGAAGACGTAGCAGATCCACTACCCACGAAGAATTTAGAGTAATACCAAGCGGTTCTTCTTATAATTCGAAAAGACGGGTAGGAAGTGGTTTAAGGTGGTTTTGCGTCCACTGAATCTGGAGTAATTTATAAACTGAAGTTAACCTGAGCGCCGTCCATTATCGGCAGGCCATTGTTCGGAGAACCGTATTTTGTTCGTGGCCGTTTACGCTTTGGCATGAGAACAATCACTTTAAAAACGAAAGGGGTTCGTGGATCTGCCTTAGAGGTTAGTGTTTGGGGAGACTGACAAAGACATTTTCATTCACAAAGGTTTTTTTTCGTTTTAATTTTCAGTGACATTACCGCAAAGCGAAAATCATTGCGGAACGAACGCTGTCGTGTTCGATGTCGCCATTTTAACGACTCTTGGTGTGGTCGCAGTGCTTCGTATTGCTGGATGAAAAAATCGTTGGCCTCGTCTGGCTTCAAAACAAACGGATTTTGTACGTGAACGAAGGCAAGTTCTTCTTTAAGACAGGTAATCGCATTCTTGCGGGCTAGGACCTCACTCATACGGTTCTCAAAGTTACTGAAGATAAACGCAGCTTTCTTTACAACAGCATTCCGCGGCATCGCCATTTACGGAAGAATAATTCAAATTCCCAAGGACTTTGTGTTTATATTTTAATCTCGATGAAGAATGTTCTGACACCAGAAACGAATTAACCATGATAGTAAATGTGAGAGAACTTATCGACAATCTTCGGGCGACTAAACCGCCATATGAATGTCCTTTGTGTCAAAAGATTTACAAGAGTTACAGTGGAATTGAATATCATCTGCGTGTTTTTAAACATGATGGCATGGAAGCCACAGGATCCACACCGACTTCTTCTAAAAGTAAGAAAGGAAAGGGTCGTGGAAGAAAAAGTGTTAAAAACAAAAAACCACCACCATCGCCTCCAAAGGTAACCGTGCCACGAGAGACGCTAACATACGCTCAAGCACAGAAAATTGTTGAGGTCGAAATCGAAGGTTTGCCTCAAAGAATTCACATAAACGATCAACTGGATATTTTAGATGAGGATGAAACTACTAATTCCACGCCGGAACCTCCACAAAAACCTGAGGAAACCTTTGCGTTTGAGACAATGATGATCAAACCGCTCACCGATACAAAGGGAAATGACAACAAAACTTCTGAAACCGGCGAAAACAAATCGAGTTTGCCGTTAGCGGAGTTTAGCGAAACTCAGGAACCAGGATTTAGACTGCCAGATGCACCTCCTAGGCCAAGCGCTTATTTTCGATTTATCGAGCAGACCACTGAAGAATTGGACGAAATGGTCGAATATGACATGGACGAAGAAGACTACGTGTGGCTGGACACCATAAACGAAAAGCGGAAAAGTGAGGGAATTGCGCCGGTTTCTCAAGAAGTGTTTGAAACTCTTATGGATCGACTTGAGAAAGAATCATTCTTCGAGAGCCAGACAAATTGTGATCCAAACCAGTACATAGATGAAGATGCAGTGTGTTGTATTTGTAACGACGGTGAATGCCAAAATAGTAACGCAATCCTGTTTTGTGACATGTGTAACTTGGCTGTGCATCAGGAGTGTTATGGAGTGCCATATATTCCTGAGGGGCAGTGGCTGTGTCGACGCTGTCTGCAATCTCCATCAAGGGCAGTAGACTGCGTCTTGTGCCCAAACAAGACTGGTGCTTTTAAACAGACTGACACTGGGAAATGGGCTCATGTGGTATGTGCGCTTTGGATTCCAGAAGTCTGCTTTGCAAACACTGTATTTTTGGAACCAATTGACTCAATTGAGAATATTCCTCAGGCAAGATGGAAACTTACATGTTATATATGTAAGCGGCGACATGGTGCGTGCATCCAGTGTTTCAAAACAAACTGCTATACAGCATTTCATGTTACTTGTGCACAGCAAGCTGGTTTGTACATGAAAATAGAACCTATAAAAGGAGAAAATGGCCAGCTTACGGTGCGCAAAACTGCTTTCTGTGATGTTCACACACCCTCGGACTCTGAAGCTGGGAAAGAGGAGGAACAAAGCGAGGATGAAGTGAAGGAGAAGGGTAATGTCTCTAAGAGCAAGACCCCAAGCAAGACACCGGCCAAAGGACTCAGTAAGGCAGCAAAATCAGCTAAATCAAAACGAAGCATCAAGAAATTCAGAAAACTTTTGGCAGAGAAGAAAACAACTGGAGTGCCGATTGTGAACATTCCATTTATTCCAGCTCACAGGTAAGGCATTGGTAGAATGTTTGCATGAAAGTCCGATTTAACGTTGTTTTATGCAACTTAAGTGGTTTTATTAGAAAGCAGCTGTTATTGTGTCTTCTGAAAGCCTGGACTTGTCAAATTCTAGTTACAGGTGGCATTTTTGACACCTTCAGTTGATTGTTTTGGTCACTTTTCCTGATTTATGACAGTTTAATTCTTTATGCTTAAAGAAGACAGAACAGCAACCCTTGCACACCCAGATCTCATCATGACTGGATTATTTGTCCCTCAGATGTTAAAATTCTGTAGAAGAAAACCTGTGGCATTAACATTTTGTGAAGCCTAGGGTGACCATTGCAAAACAAAGTCATTTTAACAGGACTGTCTAAACCATTTCCACTTAATTGCCAATGTAAATTGTCATGGTACTGTACTTGAAATGTGTTGAGACCTTTGAATAACCACTTGGTGGGCTCTCAACACAAGTAACTATTTTCAAAGACTTTGGAGAGAAATTTTGAGAAGTTCACTTTCTTTGCTTAACACTGTCAACTACCATGGGTGTTGAATTGACAAATAGTGTACTGGCCTTAATCTGTTTAATCTGCTAATTCTTAAATGACTATAACTTTCAAGCATTTGGCCTGTGTAGAAATGTTGCACAGCAACTGATTATTTTAAAAAGGGCCATGCATGTAATAATGCTTGGTTAAATTCAGATTTAATTTGATTCACTTATGGTGTAATTGTTTTTGATTGCAAATTAGGAAAGGTAATTTCTTTTGGTCTATTATCTAAGAAAACGAAAAGCATAAGTTGTAGTGATTTAATTGTCAATTTAGGAAAAAATACCAGGTTAGCATATTTAATTTATCTGCTTCATGTCTCTGATTTTAATTGTGAAGAGATAAATCATTGTTTTAGCACCTGCAAATTGTCTCTAATTATTGTTAATGAACTTACACCTTAATGTCCAGATTTATGTGTTAAAATTTGGAGCAATTCGATTATCAAATTTGTAAACTGATTAATATTGTAAATGTGATTGGTCTAACTAGAGATGTTGCTTTATTCTGAACTGATCAGGTTCCTGATCTGGTTGCAGCAGGTCAGGGAAAAAAATTCTTCAAGGTCAGGGGGTCGTTACTTTGGGAACTTTATGGTTGCCACTGGGGAGGATGTGTTCTAAAATAGGACATCATTTAGTGAGCAAACAAGCAGGCATAAATAATTCAGTCAAGCATACAATAGTTGTAGGGCCAGAAAAATGCTGTTGTTGCTGTTGTGTCTTGTATAGTTCAAGGTTAAAAAAGTCATTATCAACAAAAACCTTAGAGAGTTTCCTCCCTCTAATTTGTACTCTTCCTTGGATTTATACTGTCAGGTTTTTTTTTTTTGTACTCAGCTACATTATTTCAAAGGGCTAAACAACTTTCATGAGCTTGTGACTGAACAATTGGAACCTACTTTTTTTTACGCCTATTAAACATTTTTGTTTGAGAAGAGGTTCAGTTTATGATAATTTATTTAACTCCTTGATCGTTTTCATCATCTGTGTATGTCATCTGCAACTGTTGTTCAAATTTTATTTCATTTGTCCCAGAACTAGAGCTGTAAGTGTACTTTTTATAATTTTTTTTTCAAAAAAGAAAACAAACAGAATACATAAAAGTGTCATCTGGCCTCTGTAAGAGGGAGTAGTTGTCATCAATTATTGATGACAACTACTCCCCTTTCAGAGGCCTTCCCTAACCACATCTTTATTATCTAAAGTATCCCTTTTTTAACAGGCTTAGTAAGATTGTGGGTCGTGTAGCAATGGCTCGTAAAGCACAGTTCATCCAGAGCCTTCAGAGTTACTGGATGCTTAAGCGCCAATCAAGGAATGGTGTCCCTCTGATACGAAGACTCCAGGCAAGTCATCAGAGCCAGAAAGCTGGTACTGATGAGGTAAGAAAAGAACCTAAACTCTCTTCTTTGTAAAAGCTCTAAGCATTCTTGGAAACAGGGCTGTGCCAGTGGCCAGTGTCCCTGGTGCCTTACTTTTGCTCTTGGATGAGTAGGAAATCTTAGCTTTTTTATAGAAATCCTTTGCTGGGCTCCCTGGGCCAGGTTGTTCAAAGCTGGGTTAAGATTGTGACAATATTGGTTAACATTGGTTAACATTGAGATATTGTAAGTCGTGACGTATTGGCCTCGCTTTCATGGATTAAAGAGTTGTTGTTGAACCGCCATCTTGAAGTTGCTCAATTCACTTCGTCTTCTTGTCCGGCTTAATACACCGGTAATAATTGTTACATGGTGGCAGCGGTAAACAATGCCTACTGATTCTGACAGTCAAGCTTCTGGACCGCAAGCTTCAGCTCCTGCTTTTCGTCGGCCACAAGTTTCTCCTCCGCAACCTCTAGAGATCGAAGGCGATCGGGCCGACAACTGGAAAATCTGGAAACAACGATGGGAAAATTACTGTATCATCACGGGCTTAAACAACCAGCCAGAAGACTACAAGTGCGCCATTTTACTGCATAGCATTGGAATAGAAGCCATGCGAATTTTCAACGGCATGAAATTCTGCGATGGCGAGGACCGTAACAAGATGGCAGATATTCTAGTCAAGTACGATCAGCATTTTCTCGGTCAAACTCAGGAATTCTTTGAACGTTTTCAGTTCAACCGTAGAGATCAAGCTTCTGGTGAGTCCATTGATGAGTATCTTTCAGTTCTGCGAAACATGGCTAAAACTTGTGGTTTCTGTGACTGCATGCGAGATTTGTTGATTATGGACCGCCTGCTCTTAGGCATCTCGGATGACAAAACACGCGAAGAGCTACTCTCTACTCATGATTTGACTCTGAATAAAGCTATTGACATCTGTCGAGGAATGGAAGCTGCTTCTCTTCACATGAAGGCCCTGAAGAATGAAGAAATTAATAAGATCAAGGATATATCGAAGAAGACAAAGAAGTCAGGCCTAGATAAACACCAGCATAAAACCAAGAAACCTCCCCATAGTGATGATCAGAAACCTGCAAAGAAGAAGTGTCTATTCTGTCTTCAAATTCATGTGATGAAAAAAGAATTGTGCCCTGCCTGGGGAAAAACCTGTGCTGCCTGTGGTGAAAGAAATCACTTCAAAGCGTCAAAGAAGTGTAAACACCAAGGTGTCAACTCGCTTGCTGATGGTTACTCCTCTGATTCATCTGAAAGCAGCACTGGAACCATTAGCACTGTAACAGCTTTTGAAGATCAAGTTGTCAATTCAGTAAACCCTGGCAACCAGCTTATTTTCTGCGAAATGGAAATCAACAAAAGGCCTGTCAGAATGCAAATTGACTGTGGGGCTACAGTTTGTATTCTTCCAAAGCACTACCTGGGGGATCAGCACGCTATTCGTCCTGAGAGGGTTCATCTTCAGATGTGGAACAAAACGTCTTTACCTGCCCTTGGCAAGTGTAAGGTCAAAGTCAAGAACCCCACCACTAAGAAGAAGTACAAGGTGGACTTTGTCATTGTTGACAACCACTTCACACCTCTCCTCAGCAGTATTGCTGCACAGAAGATGAATCTCTTGAGTGTCCATTATGACAAGTTTAAAGCAGTTAATGTTGTCACCCATGGTAGCCAATACTTCAAACAGTTTCCTGATGCCTTTAAAGACACCCTGGTACCCTACCTGGGAAGAAAGTTCACTTAACAACCATTGAAGGTTCCACTCCTGTCGTCCGTTGTGCCCGCACTCTGCCTGAGTCTAGAAAACAAGTTGTCAGAGATGAACTTCAGCGTTTAGTGGATGCAGGAATCATTGTGCCTGTGGATGAACCTACTGACTGGGTCAGTCAAATGTCTGTTGCTGAAAAGAAAGCTGGAATTGTATCTGCATTGACCCAAGACCTCTTAATGAAGCACTGAAACGTGAACACTACAAGCTTCCCACTCTAGAAGATGTTCTTCCAGACCTTACCAAGGCGAAAGTATTCTCTGTTTGTGATCTCAAGTCTGGGTACCTTCACTGTGAGCTCGATCATGCATCAAGTTTGTTGACCACGTTTGCCACGCCTTTCGGACGCTATCGGTGGCTACGTCTCCCATTTGGTTTGAAAGTCAGCAGTGAAATCTTCCAAAAACGACTACATCATGCTCTTGAAGGCCTTGAGGGAGTCCGCTGTATTGCTGACGATGTGATTATTTGGGGTCGAACAGATGAAGAACACGATGCACGTGTCTCTACCTTCCTCAAGTGCTGTGTCGATAAGGGTATCACCTTGAGCAAAGAGAAGTGTCGTTTTGGTCTCAACGAGATCCCGTTCATGGGCCACGTGTTGACCAGTGATGGCCTCAAGCCAGACCCCTCCAAAGTTGAAGCAGTCCAAAACATGGCACCTCCTCAAGACAAAGCAGCAGTGGAAAGACTAAGAGGAACTGTGAATTACCTGTCTAAATTTGTTCCAAACCTGTCTGATGTGATGCGTCCAATCTATGACCTAGCCCGCCCCACCTCTGAGTGGACGTGGGATGCTCTGCACGAGAAAGCTTTTACAGAGATGAAGCGCTTGCTGACACAAGCACCTGTACTAGCCTACTTTGATCCAAGTAAAAGCCTAACGATCCAATGTGATGCTAGTGGACAGGGGCTGGGAGCCGCCCTCCTTCAAGACGGCCAGCCACTAGCATACGCCAGCCGGGCTTTGAGTGAAGCAGAAGCCAGATATGCCACCATAGAGAAGGAGATGCTCGCGATTGTGTTTTCCCTAGAAAAATGGCACCAGTACACGTTTGGTCGTCCTGTGGCTGTGTATTCAGATCATAAACCACTTGCAAGCATCGTGAAGAAGCCCCTGGACAGAGCTCCTAAGCGCTTACAGGGAATGTTAATGCGCGCCCTGGCATATGACATCGAAGTTAGATACCTAAATGGTAAAGAAATGTACCTAGCCGACACGCTCAGCAGAGCTCACCTGCCAAGAACCTCTGATTGTGGACAAGAAGAGTTCGAGACCATAAATGCCCTCTCCTATCTGATCATGCCTGAAGAGAAGATTCATGAGATCCGCCAGCACACCAGTGACGATACCTCTCTTCAACAGCTGAAACGCATAATACAAGAAGGTTGGCCAGCGGACGAGAAATCACTACCACCCCTCGTTACCCCCTACTTCAGTGTCAGGGATGAACTTGCAGTTACAGACGGCTTGATATTCGCGGCGAGCGACTTGTGATACCTAAAGGAATGCGAGCAGCAGTCAAGAAAGACATCCATAGCGGACACCAAGGAATTGAAGCCTGCCTGCGCCGCGCAAGGGAACATGTCTATTGGCCAGGAATGAACAAGGAATTAAAAGCGTGGATTCGCACCTGTGAGACATGCAGAGAGAATGAACTGACACCTTGCAAAGAGACGCTTATGTCTCATGAAATCCCTGAAGGAGCATGGGAGAAAATTGGAGCAGACCTTTTCACTTATCATGACAAAGAGTACCTCGTCACTGTCTGCTACAAGTCTAACTTCTGGGAGTTGGATCCACTCACCAACACCAAGTCATCAACTGTGATCAAAAAGTTGAAGTCACACCTGGCGCGGTATGGTATCCCCAGGCAACTGGTTACAGATAATGGTCCCCAGTTTACATCCAGCGAATTCAAGTCTTTTACAAAGAAATGGGGCATTGAACACACTACTACATCACCGTACCACAGCAAAGCAAACGGAAAGGTTGAATCGGCTGTGAAAACTGCGAAAAGAATGTTACGCAAGACATCAAAGTCAGGAGAAGACCAGTACCTGGCTCTACTCAATATCCGGAACACACCAACTCAAGGTGTTGCTAGTAGCCCAGCACAGCGTCTTCTGGGAAGAAGGACAAGAAGTCTGCTACCATCCACAAGATCACTCCTGGAACCCAGAAACCCACCAAATCTCTATGAGATGGAACAACTCCAGTTAAACCAAAAGAGGCAGCAGTGTTATTACAACCGGTTAGCCCATGATCTTCCAGCCCTGAATGTTGGCGACACTGTCAGAATGAAGCCATTTGTGCTCGGCAAACATGATTGGGACAAGGGTAAAGTGACAAAGCGATTAGATGAGAGGTCCTACGAAATCCAGTCACACGGGTCCACCTATAGACGCAATAGGCAGCACCTGGTCAAGAGCCCTCCTGTACCAGTACCAGATACACTACCTGCACCAGATCCACTACCTGGACCCCAACAGAGTCCAGATACCGGATTGCTAAACACACAAGCTGCGAACAGCCAGAAGGTCCACCTGGAAGCAAAGTCCACCAAGCAATC
This sequence comes from Porites lobata, assembly GCA_942486035.1. Taxonomy (NCBI): domain Eukaryota; kingdom Metazoa; phylum Cnidaria; class Anthozoa; order Scleractinia; family Poritidae; genus Porites; species Porites lobata. Next base: position 168,864 of record CALNXK010000104.1, read on the forward strand.
ATCACCTGTGCGTACTCGCTCGGGACGTGTCATCAAAGAGCCCGTTAGATTCCAAGACTATGTTAAGACTTAATCGTTATCATTTTATTTTTCTTCCGTAACATCGATTTCCAGGAACTGAGACTTTAGAACTGTAGTTCAGAAAATAACACACTGCACTTTCAGTATATTCTTTGTTTAGTAAGTTTAGTTTTGCAGTATCATTGTTAAGTTTTCCATTATCCAAAAAAAAAAAAAGGGAAGGATGTGACAATATTGGGTAACATTGGTTAACATTGAGATATTGTAAGTCGTGATGTATTGGCCTCGCTTTCATGGATTAAAGAGTTGTTGTTGAACCGCCATCTTGAAGTTGCTCAATTCACTTCGTCTTCTTGTCCGGCTTAATACACCGGTAATAATTGTTACAAAGATAACCCAGGGTTAGCGCAAAATTTGAATTCAGATGTGAAGGCTTAAAAATTAAATTATGTTTGTCAACAAGTTGATGGTTGTTTGCTCTTAAAAATAACAGAGAAAATAGCTGAGAAAATGTTTTTGAACAAAAGAAAACGAAATCCAGGATAAATTTAACCCTGGGTTAAGCGCTGATCGGCCTTCGAACAACTGAGCCCTGGATTTCATTGGTTCAGAGCCCTGGACTCCCCTCAATTTTTCTTAGAGCAAAGTTTTTTGAAAGGCATGCAAGGAAGGTACAGCTGTGTATTGCATGCAAATTACAGGTAAGGAGAAAAGGGTAGCACCAACAATTGGTTGAGCAAAGTTTGTTATTTCCTTCAAGTTTGTCAACTATTTTCCTTGAAACAAAATCTCTTACAAGTTATATTAACAGAAATTCTTTGTGGGCAAACACGGCATTTTACCACAAAAGAAAATTTTCTCTAATGTTTGCAGCTTCTTTGATTTCGTAATATTTGTTTTGTTTATTTGGTTTTTTTTTTACACATTTAAGAAGCATCCTTTCAGTCGGGTTTAAAATGGGTATAGAATTGTATTGTAAGAGAATGTGAGAAAGTGCTAGTTTTGTTATTACCATCATTATGACATAAGTACTCTTAATAAAAAATAATGGTATTTGGGTAGTTATATAGGTGTACTTTTCTGGTTATATTCAAATATCTGTGATTTGAGCAGTTTACTTATTGTTTTTTTACAGTCTAGTGAGCGGTCACAAAGAATCAAGGCAATGAAAGAGCAACTACATTTCTGGCAGCGTCTCCGTCATGACCTAGAAAGAGCTCGACTGTTGGTGGAGTTGATCAGAAAGAGGGAGAAGCTCAAGCGAGAACAGGCAAGCATCTGTGTAAAAGAAAATTTTTCATTTCATATATAAAACGCTACATACAGAGCTGCAAGTAACAGTCAGTCATCTGATTTTCTGTTGAAATCTTAACAGACAAAGTTTAAGCAAAGATGTTTTTGAGTGATACATGTTATGCATCAACTTTTTCGTTTATGAGAGTAAGTAAAGCATGCAAAAAGTTATTTGCAGCTCTGAGTATTTCTGAATTGTTTGTAGCAATGTAATGAAATAATAATATTTTTTGGAAATAAGGACTGATTTCTAATCATTATTGTGTGTCTTCTTCAGGTAAAGGTAAAACAGCATGTGGTTGATCTGCAGTTGCAGCCACTGAACATTGTGCTCAGGAAAACCCTTGACCTTCTGATCACCAAGGATCCAGGAGAAATTTTTGCTGAACCTGTGGACACTGAGGAGGTAACATGATCAAAGACTTCTTTTACATAAGTGACAGTTTTGGTCTAGTTGTTGGTCTAGTTGTCTGCATTTAAGAAATACCTCTCTCACCCTTTAAGCCCTAATATCCACTAACAAATTCTCCAGACTGATCTACATACATTCCCTAAAGAATAATTTGTAAAAGGAGCAGGAAAATTTCTGTTAGTGACTGTTTCATTAATTCCCATAATCTTTTCTGTTGGTTATGTATTGGAATTGTGAAAGAAAATTGAGGTTGGTCAGTCGTAGCTTGAGTAAAGAATGACAGTGGTTTTGTTATGGGCTGGGGCCTGACAGATTAGCTAGTTGCAAAATGCTGTATGTTTTCATGTTACATGATTGCTTTAGACTCATTCTTTCAAGCGTATTTTTTTTTGCTGATCTTCATACATTTTTACACATGAAGGCAATAGGAAACAGTGAAAACTGTCTGATCTTGTCATGACATTATTTTACTTGTTAAAATGTTTATATTTACCTAGATGTACATGGATTTATTGTCAAGTCATTCATTAATGGGTTGTAATATTAATCATTCTTTTATTGTTATTCTCAACAATAGTTGAGGTCCCACTAGTACTTGACTTTGCTGTTACAGTGCTGTTTAGAGCATGCACACAAGTTTACAACATTGTAACAGTAGTGTCACTATAGCTGTCGTCCCACTTGCTCATTAACAGCAATTTTGGAAATAACAGCTTCACAACTTGCCAAGCATCAAATTGCTATTTCGTGTGAAAAAGTAGACTAACAACAAGATGCCTGATCAACGCATTCTTGCTGGTTAATTTTATATTCTAATTCTAATACTTGTTGTATGGTAGATGACTTTATATGACCATCTTGTGTTCAATCGATTTCTTCTCTGTTGAGGGAATCATTCTAGCACTGACTTTAAGGCTTCAATGAACATGAAGAAGTCAACACTGAATTTAGGTTTATTCCAGGCCATGACACTGGTTAGAAGAAATGCTTAGCACCATGGTTCGCAGGGTTCTTTAGAGCAACTGCACAAAAATTGTGCAGTGACTGTTACCACAAGGGTAAATCTTTTTCATACGAATGACCTTATCCCAAAATGCGCTTGTCATTTTAGGAAGCCAAGATTGGTCCATCTCAAGTGGATTTAGATAGACACCAGATAGATCGTACTTTTAGAGTTGTAAACTTCATTGTTAGTTTACTTTGATTTTGCCTCATAACCTACCTGTAAGCAACAGACACTGACACTAAAACTGAAAAAGTACCCCATCACACTTGACACAGCGTGACACAGTTGTTTAGTCTGCTTGTGGGACCTCAACCAATAATCTAAGTGCATGTCATAATTACCTTAAAGCTGATGATAGAAATTAACAATAAATTAATTTTCCCAGGTTAAATGTAAAAGTTTTTTTTACAGGTAACAGATTACCTTGAGGTTATTGAGGAGCCCATGGATTTCTCAACAATGTCTAAGCGTATTGAAGAAAACCACTACACGGCAATGGAGCAGTTTGAACGTGATTTTAACCTGATCATTGGTAATTGCATGACATATAATGCTCCAGATACTGTTTACTACCGGGCAGCACTGAAGCTAAGAGACCAGGGGCGTCCTATTGTGCGTGCAGCCAGGAGGCAGGTGGAACGTGCAGGTATAGACCCAGTTACAGGGCTACATACGGAGGAACCACCAACTCTTGCTGACAGAGAACCTACCGAAGAAGGTGAGATGCCTACAGCAACTTTAACCTACTCGCTACTGTGTTGAAAAACTTTATCTGTTTTGTGATTAGTATCTGGCAAAGAGAAAAATTCAATACATTGTTCATTACATTGTTTATTAGTCAGCACCATGATGGCTTTTGATCCTGGTGCCAAAATTACAGCTTTTGAAGTTCAGGCAATTATGCGCTAAGACATATCACGATACCCTGTGATTGAAAAACTGACACTGCCCCCTCAATTTTTTCTACCTCTCACCTGCTTTCTTTCACACCTTTTTTTGTCATTTTAAATAAATAACATTATAAGTAAGTGTTTGAACTGGCTTGCAAGCAATTTTGTGTCCTGAGTGGTGGTGGATGTCAATGATGCTGATTGTGTCTTTTTCTGTTTGTTCAAGACTTTATCTTGACTGAACAGCAGAGAAAAGAAATGACATTAGAAGAACAGTTGAAAGATTTGCAGGAAAAACTGGACATGACTCAAGCCATCAAACATGGAGGTACATTAACTGTTAGTGTTTTTTGGCCATTTAATTATGTAGCTTGCATTCAGATGTATCCTATGATCTGCTTTGGAACACAGACAGTTACATGAATTGTGCGGTAAAATTTGAAGCCCTGGCTCACATAAAATACCGTAAAATTCCCAAAATAAGCTGCGGGCTTATATTTTTTAAAGCCCTTTTTGAGGGACTTATATTCAGAAGGGGCTTAACTATGGAGGGAAATTTGCGTTTCAAGATCGATTGGGCTAGCCTTATAGTGGGAAGGAAATTTACCGTTTTTGCTTTGTCTTACTTTGTATTTGAAGGCAATTTCCAAGTGCAAGCCCCCCCCCCCCCTTCCCGGGGAGGGGGGGGGGTGCTTATATTCGGAGGGGCAATTTAATGGAGGGTTTTTTGCGTTACAAGTTTGGGGGGCTTATACATGGAAGGGCTTATTTTTGGAATTTTATGGTGTTCAAGAACTCTTGGTGGAAGATATGTTTGACAAGTTTGCTGTGCATTCTTATCCCAGAATAGTGTTAATTAAACACACCACGAGTGATAGTCCTATGTGTCTACTAAGCATGTTAAAATATTCTATTCTTTTCATCTGAAAGGTGTAAGAGCTACTCGAGTTAGAATGTTACGCAAAGAGATCGCGCTTATTAGAAGAAAACTAAACCAAGAAAAAAGACAACTTTCAGAATCTAGTGGTAAGCAAATTTCACTGTCATAGGTAATGTCTTAATACCAACCTTTTTTTTAGCTGAATGGTCAAGCTGTTCATACACTGTACCTGTAAATACATTTGAAATATGTTGTTTGTGTGAAAATGATGTTTTTAAAATGTCAAGTCAAGTCAACTTTATTTAGGCAGGATGGCCCTGTCAGCCATTGGCTGGTATCAAAAGGGGCCCTGCATAAATTACGACTACACAATAAAAATTTAAAAATTAAACTGAATCAACAGGTGGCTGTGGGAAAAAATGAGTTTTTCCGTCTGGAATAGAATCCTATGATCTCCCAAATGCGCTATCACTGCCTAAGCTGAAGGAAACTCCAGCGAGCTACAAGACCAGGGCCATATAGCGAGGTTCATGTGACAAACATCCTGCCCTCTGCCAGGACTGGAATTCGCTTCGTAGTTGTTTCCGGCAAACGCCTACCATAAGTCATTCAATTTCTGTATTAGACTTCGTTCATTGCCCCTTTTTTGCGCAAAACTGAATGATCTTATAGCGTGCTTTTTTGTTTTTTCATTGTTCACGATTTTGGCACCATGAAAGAGCTACATGTAGTGTTTTCCAATTACAACCCATTTTATTTTATTTATTTGTTTATTTATTTTTAAACTGTCTTTGTAGTTGGTGGCGTGGATGGGTCCATCCTAAGCGAGTCTTGTCTGTCACCAGAAGAAAGTGAACAACCGCCCAAGAAGTTTCGACCCATTGATGAAAATGAAACGCTAAATGGTCCTAATACAGCCAAGTCATTAGACACTGAGGATCATCGCTTATCAGGGGAGAGTCTGCTAAACAGCAGAGCTATTGCTAACCCAAGCCCGGGCACTAGCAGGCGAAGCGGTATCCTCTTTAACAAGGGAAGGTACAGAGCCAGACGTAATCTATCAGCAGGAGCCGACAAGTTCCCGCTGGACATTTTAAATACACCCAACCACGCGCTGAAAACGTCTGACTCCGATCGAACGTTTGATCAAGGTCACGTGAGCACGGAGGCGCACGTGACAGAGAATCTTCGCACAGATAGTCTAAGAGACGCTGATGCTCATGAAGATGCAGTATTCGAGGACAGGCATCAGCCAGCACCTAAAGAGAACAACAAACCACAGAAGCGTCCTCGCGGGGACAGTTTAGGCACTAATGATACTTGTTGCGTGCCGAAGAAGACCTACAAAACAGAGCTGGGAAAGCTGATTGAGGACGCTACGTTGCCTATGTTCGATACTCCCTCAGATCGAATGAATAATCATTTCGCGTTTACCAATGGCTTGCGGCAGCGTTCATACCGTTCTTACACTAGTGGTTCCGAGTCAGATATCAGTGATATCAGAATGAATGGCACGCGCGCGTCTCGAGAACACTGCCGGAAGCTGTCTACGTTGTCGGAAGACGAACTCAGCACGACCGACACCGAGAACAGTTCGGCTGAGAATCGGGCCATTAACGGACCAGTGGACGGGAGGCGGCGGAAGAAAGCGGCGCCCAGACCTAGGAAAATGACTTCGGATTCAGACATAGCGGATCTGCCTCCCATGCAGCCGTTGGATTTGGTGTGGGCAAAATGTCGGGGATATCCGTCTTACCCCGCCCTGGTAAGTTTCAGCTCTGTTTTTACTGAAATTCGAAATGATCGAAACTAAACTTTGTTAGAATAGAAAATAACAGACTCCCTTAGATTCAAGGAGAGGGCGACTTCGAGGACGAGATTCGACTTAAAGTCGTTTTTGCGTATTCCCAAAGCTCTTCGTGAATTCGACGACTTGTTTCCTAATAACCCGTAAGGGACACGATTGGTGAGCGGCCTGCGTCACTTCGCAGAGAGAGGTTAACATTAGGCTCGGCGTCTTCAGTGGTCTGCGCCACCTGGTCTGGGTGATCGAAAGAGTTGAGTGTGTTTCTACTTTCCCGAGTGTTGCGACGTTTCCAATGGAAGGGTTTGTTTGGGAAGTTATTTGTGGCTTATCGTCGACACTGTCGTTCCTGTGAATACACTTGTCATTTATTGCCCAGTTAACTGCTCGGCGCCATTTTCTTTGGTGCGATCAAACGTCGCATATCTGAGTTCGCTAAAACACTGCGAACATGTTTCTTTTGTGTCTGAGATCGTCTAGGATACGTGCGATGTAGACAGCTGTCGATCGTGTCGTACTGTACCGCAGACCGTGACGGATCACATCGAAATCAAGCTTTATAACCGTGTGTTTTAGTTATTACTGTGCCACATTCACATTTATGTGTGCAGGTCTTGTATTATTTAGTTGGTTTGTTTGTTTAGCTTTTTTTTTTAAATCATGAATCAAATAAATTTCGAGGGGAAAGGCACGTCACACGGTCGATATGTGTGATGTATGAATTCAAGTCCAGATTCGTCCTTCTCCGCGTTTTGATCTTTTCACAATAATGTTGATTCCCGCTCGGACCTTTCAAACGAAAAGATGCCGGTTAGTTTAGTCTAGTTAGCATACAACAACATAAAGGGATAAATTTTTTAAACCGCTGGAATTATTTACCTTTTTACTTGTTTACTATAGATTATCAACCCGCGAACCAAGAAAGGCTTCATTTACCGCGGCGTACCGATTCCCGTTCCACCCGAGGATGTGTTGAAGGAGCGAGCGTCCACTGATGAACATCTCTACCTTGTGCTGTTTTTCGACAACAGACGAACTTGGTAAGTTCCAACCACTTAAAGTATAAATTTCGCACAGTAAAAATGATAAGCTACGGTTTAAAAATCAAAACATATTTTTGCCCTACTTAACTGTTACTCTCATAAACTGTATTATCAATTAAGCAGTGATTTTAAGGAGATGTGGATCACTTTTGGCCCAGAGTGGTATTAAACCAACGATTCTTGTAATTAGAAATCGCAGTATAAAGATCGTCTTATCGACAGAAAAAGAGACCTTTCACCCTGTTACACGTGTGTCAATTACGAAGTAAAGGGTTACAGTCAAACCAGGTCAAGTGTACGCCTTAGATTCTATTAAATGAATTGATTTTTTGGAAAAATGCATCTGTTTGTCGTTTCTGTACCTAGTGTTCCAAGTTGCCTCAAGCCTCTGTTTCAAAGCGAGGCTAAGTCAAAGCCATTGACATGAAAATGATTTTTTATTCTCATGCCAATAAAACTCATTTTCACAAGAAAGGTTGTGCACTTAGCCTCGTTTTGAAAGTGAAAACTTTTGAAACTCGGAAACAGCCTATTCAAATCTGCATTCCTGCGTGCGAAATGAGCATTGAATGTTTGAGTACATTTTCTCAATATTCGGTCACATTGGGTGAAAACTGTTATGAACTTAACTTCCTAGCGTGTGCATTTACTGCCCATTAGTTTACGCATGCAGAAATGAATCTGAAAATATCTTTAACTACCTTGTACTAACGGATTCATCTTTTACATAAATAATGCATTAATAAAATCCTGGCGGGTACGCTTGACCTTGCTTGACTGCAAAATTGCCAAGGGAAAAGGAGGGATTATGGAAACCAGTTTCCCGTTGTGTAGTCATCTTTTACCGTAAAATACAAAGTCACTTTTTCACTGTGTTTAATGTAACTTTTCTCCCTGTTTCGCTTTAGGCAATGGCTACCCCGTCACAAACTCGAACCTTTGGGACAACAAGAAGATCGAGACGAAAGCAAGTTGCAGGAAGGTCGAAAGACCTCCATGAGGAAATCCGTCATGCAAGCTTACGAACGTGCCCTTGTTCACAGAAGCCAAGTGGAGAGGGGAGGCTCTCGGGATTCCGACGACGATGATGATGAATACGACGACGACGCCGACGACGATTCACGAACGAACGAAAATGGCAACGATGAGGAGGAGGAGGAAGATAGTGATAATGAAGATGACGACGATGATAATGACGAACATGATGTGATGGACGAAAATGGATTTGTATAGAGCAGCATTAGTCATAATTCGAATTGATTCTCTTTTCAAGGGTTTGCTCTTCAAAACTATTAGACTTGTATCGGACAAAACTCACTGATACTGCATAGGGTGGAGTTAGAATGATGTACAGTTTTTTGCGCTTGTTTCTAATTTCACTGTTTTTCTACTGTGTGGTCTTAAAAAGGTCTAAAATGTGCAGTCGTTGTTTCACTTTCAAAATAATTTTAAAAGAAAACTGCGTAATCTCGTTCTACCTTCGTAATTATAAGAAGTAACGATTATCCGCAATCTTTACATTCTTTCTAAAGAGCGTTTTTCTCTTACCTTTCCGATGTCAGATCAGTTTGTAACGTTGAAATAGGCCACAAAAAGGGTTTTGATGATATTTTTTTTCACCAAGGTCAGGTAGTTAGAGCCAAGTTTCAGAAAAAAGTGTTTTTTAAAAATGTTGAATATTACCTATTAATCTGTACAATTTGTATTTAAATGTGTAAATCTTAATCCTCTGCTATTTTTCCTCAAGAAGTGACTGTTTTTTAACAAATCGAGTACCGACCGCCTGTGGAAATGCGTTCTGTCTTGTGTGTTTCAATACATTCGTGTCTGTATATCTTGTAAATTGTTACATCCCAGGGACAATAAACTCGTCAATTATGAGACTGACAAAGGAAGTGTTGCTTTGAACTCTAAAAAAGCGCTTTTATCGTTTTGGGTGCTCTCCATTTTGCTAAAACAGACAGTCAGAAACCAGTGGATTTGTCAATGAAGAGAAAATGGAACGACATTGTTAGATCGAAACAGTCTCCAGTCGAATCAAAGCGATCCATTTGCGTTTCCACCGAAATTTTGATTACTGGTTAGCTAATTAGGACTGGAAACGGGAATGTTTGGAAATGGAATGGCAAGTTTCGGTAGGATCGGACCGACCGGTCAAAGAGGACCACCCCTGGAGGTGGACCACTTTGACCGAAAGGATTCCATGTATTTCTCGCCCGAAACTTCCGAAAATTTTGACATTATGGAAAGCACTCCTTGGGTCCAAAGGGACCCATGCGTATTTCCCTTCCTAGACCTATCCAGCATACCGTTTAAGCTATCAATAGGATAAATTTTGTTATGGAACGGTTGACGGTATTTAAAATTTAAGGTCGAAAGAAAAAGTACTGAAATGAGAAGGAAACCATTCGACCTCTGTCATTACTCCTGTAAGGCAGCGTGCTTCACGCTTCCTGAAGTTCTTAATTAAAAACAACCTCAGTGATCAAAAAATAAAATTATTGAACTCGGTTATCGCAAAATATCTCGCAGATAAGTTATTGACCTTTGCCTTAGGCTTCGGCAAATAATTGATCAGCTCTGCTCGCCACTGAAAAATCACGATATTTTGCTTAACTTTGTCCAATAACTGTTCAATATTTTGACCAGTCCTGACAGACACAATAAAAAACTGTCAACATTTGGGGAAAAGTCCACTGCCAATTTTGCTTTTCTCCTACTACTCTTTGCTTTCCTGGAAAGTTGGCCAGTCAAATTTCCATACAAAGGAAAGTTAAGGTGATAAAGTGGGCCACAGATATGGCTGTGAAAAAGAAAGGCAAAGGGAAAGAAGAGAGCGAGATAAAAGATCATAATAGGTTTTCAAAAAACAAATTTTGGCCAACAGCAAAACTAACTCGCGAAGGGTTGATTCAAGTTACCAATTTGTTTGAAATTGGCCATATTCGATGTAAAATCTTCAAGTTTACCATACTCAGCATGAAACAGGTTTGTAAACTGGAAAAAAAAAATCAGTTTTTCATGTTCACGTTTAACAGTCCGATGGAAAGCCCTTTAGTATTTTGAGGGGGACATCATAGGTCGAATATGTTTAATTCACAAAAGCAGATTCTTCCTGGAAGTCGGGTACGGTACGCACGTGCGTATCTGAAAAAGTCGAGGGTGAAAAAAATAATAATAATAATATACAAAAGTGAATAATGATGAAAAAGACCAAAGAATAAGATAGAAAAAGTTAATTATTTAAAAAGCACAGTTCGACTCAATTCATTTAACAACGGACTGTTTGATTTTTCTTTTTCACCAGAATGTCGGCTTCCACAAAAGAGACGTGATTCATTGGTGGACCGAAACTTCAGTGGTACCGTATATGTAATATATCAAGCATGAGACTCAAGTGTTTCATCTGGTGATGAAACACTATGTCAAATGCTTAATATACTTTTCAAACGAAATGATTTTAAATGGAGAAATTAACAATGCAAAGACGAGCAGTTTTTCATCTGATATACAAACACTCATCAAACATTTTAATAGGTTGAGTTTGATCGTCCGGGTGAACGTAGTCCTGAATAGGACTGTTGTTGTTGACAGTGACTGACGTTTCGACAACCTGTGCGGTAGTCATCTTCAGAGTCAAAGTGAGTTGTATCACGTCGGTTGATGGTATTATACTCTGGTTATTGATCTGATTGGTCAATTATGTCGCGATGTTATTGGTCATCTGTCAGTTAAGCCGTGATGTTATTGGCTATGAAGACTCGAAATCAGTGATTGGTGCGTTTCGATCCGTCTATTGTTGTCACAGTTAAACAGTCGTCTATTGTTAGTTATTCCTCGTCGCGCGTTTGTGTTCGGTCAGTCGCGTGCTTAGGTTTCTGCCGGTTTCACCAATGTAAGAAGCATTTGATCTTGTATACTGCTCCCTGTCTGTCCTCCGGTTTGTCTTTGTCCTTGACATTAGTAAGCAGTCGCCGTAAAGTGCATGGTTATCGGTTTGTGCGCAACACGTATATTGTAAGGTTGTAATATACGTGCAATAGTTTCAGAGGTGCCTCTGATGTACGGTATAGTCGCTGTCGTAACAGGGCCAAAGTTTGTCTGAGAGTTGGAATCAGTGTTACTGTGACGAGACGAGACGAGATCAATCACTTTGACTCTGAAGATGACTACGGCACAGGTTGTCGAAACGTCAGTCACTGTCAACAACAACAGTCCTATTCAGGACTACGTTCACCCGGACGATCAAACTCAACCTTTTGAAATGACTCCTGGGTTCAAACCTTTCACAGGTAAACATTTTAATGTTCAAAATTTCCTTTGTATTTTCTTCGTTAATTATTAGTGTGTTTGAGAAATTTAGAGAAACGACGGGAAAAGAGCAAATAGCAAGGCTGCATGATTTAAATCGTAAACGCGTTGTTTTCACTTCGGCCTGTCTTCGCACTAGACGAAGTGGGGCACGATTAGACCAACGTATAGGGTGCTTTTTTGGTTAAAAGTAATATGACAAATAGCGGTAAAAGAATCACACATTTGCAAATAGAAGTCTGAGTTACCTTGTTCGCGTAGGCGCTACGGTTACACTAGAGGATTCATAAATACATGTACTTCGGATTCAGGATTCCGCTGAAAACTTTTGTCCCGCCTTTTCTCCCGACCCGACTGACTGCCCCTGGGTCTCCGAGGATGACTAAACGCATTCAGATTCCCAACCGTTTACAGACATGGAAAATGCCGGGTCGCTTTAGCAACGACAGGGTTTTAGAAGTTAAACAACAAATTTTGGTACATTTCTATGCCGTGTCCACGACGTGCGGTCCCCAAGGATTCAACTGCAGTGAAATTTACCTACATTTGCCGTTTTGAGCAGGTTGGAATAAATTCAGAAAAGTTTGGAAAAACGCGAATTCGATTTAATTGGGACTTATTTCCTACCCTCGCCATCAATATTTTTAAAGCACCCTATAACGTGACACTTTCATTTTGGTTTAACCACAAGCTCTTATAATCGAAGGAGAATAGTATCATGATTCGTTGGAATAAGGGACTGTGCAATAATTACCTGGAGGTGGGGGGGCGTTGGGGGTTTGGTTTGGAAAATTAGTGGGGGGGGCATAGGAGAAAATAACAGCAAGAGAGAGAAGGGGTTGGATGTCAAATTTAATACATACAGAGGAGATTACTTTTTCATTCCCTTTTGCAAACTGGAAAAGTAGTGGAAGAGTTATTAGAGTTCAAATATGAATACTAACATTGGATTAAAAGTGACAAATGTATCAACTGTAAGGTGTTGTGATCTATGAGCTGTTGTTTTCCTATCTGTCATGCAGTAGGAAAGGAATGCTTCTGTTATATATCTTAAAACAGTGCTACTTTATTTGCACTAGGATTTCATAAAACAGGAAACTTTAATTAAAAGTTGCAAAAGTAGCACTATAATGTTATTCAATGAAAAAGAAAGATGCCAATGTTAGCAGTGACATGGCATCATAATTTAGCAGAATGAAAACCCAACTGTTGAAATTTGTATAGGTAATAGCATGATTTGTAGTGATATTTGGCATAAATACCACAAGTGATATTTCAAAATTGTTATACCTACTGCTCTACAGTCGACTCCCGATAACTCGAACCTTCAAGGGAAATCGAAAAAGGTTCGAGTTATCGGGAGTACGAGTTATCGGGAGCTCGAAGAAAATAGCCGGGAGTAAGGAAAAAACAGTTTTTTTACTGCACAGTGAGTATTCTAATCACATTTAATTGTAAAAATGTTGAGTGAAAATTGAAAGATACTGTTAGATTATAAATCAGAACGTAAAGTAACAAAACTTTGCCTAAATAGAGCATGCATTTTAATTTTTGAGAAGTAAAGCTATTTCACGTTAGATTTGTGGCAAACAACATCAGCCTCCAGTATCGATCCACTAGTAAACTATATGCCTTCAACACGTCAATGGGAAATTCAAAATTCAATGTTTCGGAAGCAGTACACTCTTTTTTCCCGACTTTTTAAGGGCTCAAAACATGGTTCGAGTTATCGAGGGTAAAATTATATAGAAATGATCTGAGGGGAAAAAAAATTACTTCGAGTTAGCGGGAGTTTCGAGTTATCGAGGGTTCGAGTTAATTACCGAGGGTAAAATTACAGTAAATGTATGACGGAAATCCAGGGGAAATCGATTTTGGTTCGAGTTAGCGCGAGGTTCGAGTTGGCGAGGGTTCGAGTTATCACGAGTGGTATTTATGCCAAATATCACGTACAAATCATGCTATTATTTGTTTATACTACTACCCACAAAAGGTTTGTAATTTTCACATGTAAGTATTTCAAATTAAGCTGAAATACCACTGCTCTAAGCCAATCAAATAATAGTAATAATAATAATAGCAATACAAATTTAGAGTATGGTAAATGATTAAATTGAGCTTAAAACAAAAAGTTCAGTCAGACAGGAATTCCCGAATAGTAAACTAGGTATGAGGGAATCAATGAGAGGAGACTTTTTTCAAGGGGGGAGTGGGGGTGGTTAGCCGTAATATTATCATTATGTGACAGGGGGGTTGAAATTAAGTTTTGCTTAATGAGAAGGGGAGTATGACTTAGTTTTGGGGCATATTTCACCCATTTCCCAGCCCCCCTCCCCCCTCCAGGTAATTATTGCACAGTCCCTAATAGGCCATTTGTAGGACGGTGTCATTTTACTGCTACTACCAGAACCCTTCAGGGTATTGCTTTCTTGTGCAAATTAAGGCTTTTGTTAATTGAACCTCACTAATGTATTCTGGTCTTAGTAGTGAAAAGACGTCATCGTGCAAATGGCCCATTGTTTATTCTACAAAAGATAAGTAGGTAAGGATTCACTTTCGATTTTGGATTCAAAATTTCCAGAGACTTGACCAAAATGGGACGTTTATTTATTTTATGTTTTGTGTTCACGCATCTGTGTGCGTTTGTAAACGTAGCCTTGAATTATGAAAGCGATTGACATGCTTTAGTCAATTAACTCAAAAAGGCGACAAAGACTTTTTCATATTACTTAGAGACGTCATTTCATATTCATATCCCTTTGGCGACATTGGGGGCAGGCGTAGGGGGAAACAGCGGGATTTGGTGAGTTGTGCGTACCTGTGATAAAATCCTGGCCTAGCCCCTGGCCTAGCCCTCGTGCAGACAACTATCATTTTTCAGCACAGGGTCCAGAGGAGTTTCGTATGAATAAATGAATTACTTACCTTGAAAAATGTCTATACCTGTCGCTTAGCACGATTAATTAGCCCAATGGGATCTTTATAAATCTACTGTAAACGATTTCTTCGCTTCTTATCTGACCCAGATCGACTTTTGAAAATCAATAACCGCAAGCCATATCCTCGCTGGCGCACGAGGCACGAAGTGCCGAGTAAAAGAAAGGACAAGGGAGGAAACTTGTACCACGTGACTTCGTTCTATGTGAACCGCAGTACTCGGTGACGGAAGTCGGAATGAGACCGGAAACGCAAAAGCAACAGACCGCTGCTAATTCGAGAATCAAAACATCAGCTGCGCAGAGAGTTTTAAAGGTCTCAGAGATCTATGCGAAAACAACAGAGTTTTAACTGAAGTGAAGATCTTTCAAGACTAGACATTTGTTGTACGTTTCAACAGTCTTCGATGTCTTAAGCAGGTTTTGTTTGTGCGAAGGCTTCCCAGTAGTCGCAAAACGCACAGCCAAAGACGCAAGAGGTAATAAAGTTGGACCACCGAAGAATGGCACAGTCGTGATGATATTACAGTTGCCTTGTACGCCCGCTCTACTGAGTGTCACTTTTTATTGCAAGAGTACACACGACCCGTAAATCACTATCCGTAATAATTTAACATTCTCCAAACAAAACTAACAAGCTGGGCCCAGCGTGATACAGCACTGAAGAAAAACATTACATTCACGGACTAAAGAAAATCGCTTAGTTATTCAGATCCAGAAGGCACTTTGGAGAAAACTGGAACCCTTGTTCAGCCGTAATAAAAAGCTTTACGCTTCAAAAGAGGTCAAAGAAATTGCGCTTTCATCAGAGGGCAAATCCTGCCGACCAGAAACAATAACCACAGTAAATCGATATGTGTCATGACCTCTCAGTGTGAAAGATGCGGCTAAAATCCCCGCTAAAATCACATTTGCTGTAGAACCTTCCAGAGCATAATCTACCCAGCAGAGGAAAAAAACTTTATTGGAACGAGCAGCATTTTGATTTTGGCATGAGGCAAAAGTCGTGTAGGCTTCCCTTTTATTGCTCCCATCTTGAACACATTTACTTTACTACGTCATTTCCGTCACCATGTGTTGCGGTGCACACCGAACGAAAGCGCTCTCTAGAAGCCGTAAATTTCGGTCGCCGAAAATGAATTTGAACGCTTTCTTATGCCGTTTTCCTACAGTATTTGGCAAATACATAAGAATTCTAGATCAGGTTAGTAAAATCAGGCGATTTGATTCAATTCCATTTGAGTTTCAGGGATTCGAAAATCGGCCCCAAATTTGTTTCCTCCCTTTCCGTATTTTATACTGTAAGCCGATCTTGCGAGCCCTCAGTCTCTTGGTTTGCGGTCTATAGAATGTGTAACGAAACCGTAACGCGATCAAAATAACCCGTTTTTTCAGAGGTTTTCGACGGGTTTTGATGTTCTAACGACAAACACATCTCCTCTGGACCCTGTGTTTTCAGCAGTGTTTTCTTTGTAATTTTGGATCTTATCCCGAGATCCCCCTTTTGTACGAGCAAGGTATAGTTTTTCAACAAGGACCTTTGTGTGGTAGGTGTTGTGCATGGTACTAATTTTCTGGGTCCTTCCATCTTAACTGTCAATTCTTTATCGTTAACTTCACGATACCTGCCGAGCATCCGACGTTAAGGGCTGGAGTTTTATAAAAAATTCTTCGATCCTCGACCTTGACTCACGTCACTGAATTCATTGTCCACCAGTCCTACGTTGGTGGCACAATTCATGTCGCCCGCGTTGTTTGCGCAGCTATGAATTATCTTTTGGCGCTTGTTTTTGTTTTTTCCCTATGCTTGTTGATAGTGTGGGCCGAAAATATTCCCCAGAAAGAAGACCGCGTTGGAG
Organism: Porites lobata; assembly: GCA_942486035.1. NCBI lineage: Eukaryota > Metazoa > Cnidaria > Anthozoa > Scleractinia > Poritidae > Porites > Porites lobata. Next base: position 185,319 of record CALNXK010000104.1, read on the forward strand.
AAGGGTCTGCGTTTAAGCCGGATCATGATCATGATCGCTCGTTGAATTACCGTTTTGATTCAGTGGAAAACATGAAAAGAGAAACCGGAGCAGGTTGGTACAACTGTTCTACTGCTAAATCTCGGATTCTTGGCCGCTTTGAGATAGTCGATAAGTAAATTTATTACAAATGTTTATCGTCTTGAAGACGGTTCCTTAGCCGCAAATTTCAGTAAGATACCGACTAGATCGACGGCTACTCGAACCCACCTAAAATGCCATGATAACGACGATCATTTAAGGGAGGCGTTCGTTTACGAAAGTCGAACCATTGGGGATCTCTTCCGAGAAGAGGTCTATGGCATTTGCTTACTTGAAGAGAATTTATCAGGCTATAAACGCTTTTTATTTACAGTACGCATAGAGCCACATAAAAAAAAAATCAATTTCTTATGAAACTTTAACAATAACAAGTATTTTATTATCAAAATTGAAAACAATTAGAATTGAACCTCCATAAAGCGGCCACCTATAAAGCGGCCACCTTCTCTTAAGTGACCAGAGATTAAGGTCCTAAAATAACATTAGAAAAGAATTGTCATGATTAAACAACTATCATTTGGAAGATGCAATTTGAGCTGAATTTTGGATTCCAAGGCCCAGTATGCCGCGATTCTACGAGCAATCCGGATAACCTTACAAGGGCGAATCTCTCCTAATAATCTTTGCTATAAATCAAATCTCAGCTGTCCGTTACAACCTGGCAAGGAGAATATGTATATAGTAGTTTTACGTTCGATGCGCTTATACTCGAGAGATTTGTTCTTGCTGCGAGATTTTAAAATCCAGTCATATCTTCTAGCTAGCGATTTCATTTTTTTATGTCAAAAACGACCCAGGCTTAGTGATACTAAGTCTACAATGAGAATACTGTAAAACAGTACAGTGTTTGTATGGGGGTGAAGTTACGATCCTAAAATTTGTCATTTGTAAGAAATACCAACAAACAACAATGAAACTGAAGCAGTTAGATTGTTGTCCTTATTTCCGACCAGGAGTCTCGTGAAATTACAGTAGAACGACGGTAAATAATAGAAATTCCCGCTAACTCGAACAAAATCTATTTTCCCTTGATCAAAGTTTCACTAAAATTTACCCCGATAACTCGAATTTTGGTTCTTGTAACTTTACTCGGATGCCATCTCATTAGCCCCTCCTGTTGTATAATCAGTAAAATATTAAAACTGACAAAACAGCAATTTGATTGGGGTGTCAGTAAACCGCGGGGTCGGGGACTATCTTTTTTTAAAAAATGCTGTTTTAGGGTTAGGGTTAGGTTAGGGTTAGAGTAATGTTAGGGTTAGGGTTAAAGTCTCACCCTAACCCTAACCCTAAAACAGCATTCTTTTAAAAAAGATAGACCCCGACCCCGACCTTGCGTTTTACTGACATCCATTAGATTGTGATTGGTACAACGAACAGAGCACTTTTTATCATAAAATGCATAATGATGTTATTGTTTTTGATGAAATAAGTTTAACTTGCACTATACTATACGCTGAAGGTCACTGAAGTGCTGAAAAAAAAATCAGTGATCATCAATTAATTATTGACACAGCAACCATTCTAAACCTTCCTCAGTCTAAAAGATGCGTGGGCCGGTTGCAACGCAAGCTATTATATATTGACATGGCAAATTGAATACCATCAATCCCGACAACCCTCGCAGTAAATAGAAACAGTTTTCGTTTCCCTTCAGAATTCGAGTTACAGGGGCTCTACTGTAAATCTGCTCAAATTCTCCTTCCATACAATAAAATAAACAACTGACGGTAATTGTAATTTGAAATAAGACACATCTCACCCGAGTGACTGATGAGTGGCTCATCCGTAATCCCCGGGCCCGGGGGGGAGGGGTAACTGTCATGTATGGTTTATACATTCAATAGGCATGTGCCACTATGAGGCGTATTTCAGGTTTTCAAGGAGTTTAGTTTTTGGGAGTTTCAGTGACACTTTCCCACTAAAAAATTCCTAAGGTACCCCCTCCCTCTCCGGGTCCTTGATATTGCTGTCAGTGTCAAGTTAGAATAAAAGCTTAAGCGTGATCTCGACTGTAAATATTTCTTTGTTTAACTCTCTTTCAGCTACATGGCAAAAGGTTAATGTTGCGCCAGTGTGTTTTGGAGCCAAAGATAACCAGTTCGGCAGGTTTCACGTTCCACCTGGAAGGCTAGCCGCTATTAAATTGGTTCATCTATACGGTTACGTGTCCTGTTACACTCCAGGTAATCTATGGTGGTCTTACTGGGGCTGTGGCGAGAATCCATGGAGCGGGTTAAAGAATCAAGTTAACGTTGTCATAACAACCTCAGCCAATCAGGATATACTACCGCCAAGCGAGTTCCTCGGTGATAAAAAATTATTGAAGAAATTAAAGTGGCACAAGATCCCGGGATTTAACTCCCTCTCGCCGGAGCTTGTTCTGTCAGTTATGTCGACTCCTTACTGGATAGCCGACAACCACGAATTACGCGTGTGGTACGGTGAAGACTTGATGAATTCAAGCGAAGAAGACAACGGAGGAACAGTGTGCGCTGATGTCTATGCTCTTTTTGTGTGACTGAAGAGATGCAGTTGTTGTCTCTTTCCAATTCCTGAGGACTTGACATGAGTAATGGCCGAATAAAGGAATTAGCATACCTTAAATTTTACTTGGCAGAATCAGCCAGGGAGGTTCTGATAATTCCCCCCTAGAAAACTTCATGTAATGAAAAATGTCAGGAAAACATTCTTCATGAAGCTGTTCCTACAAAAGATCTGCATGCGTACATCATTTACCCTCTTCTTTTTATCTCTCGTGGTCTGTTTGTTGAATAGTGGAAAACAATTTTCCATCTTTCTACTTGTAGATCACAGAATTGATCTAGCCATCAAATGCTCCTCACGCCACTTAAGGCATGACTACCTAATTAAATATGCACATTTGGAGAAAATGTTATTTTGAACGGTTTGCTTCTATCATTGATCATGAAAACTGGACTACTAATGAAACTTAACGGCCTCAGCAGTATGACACATTTTAGAAGCTCAAATTTTTGTCACGTGACTTATAATTGCAAATTAACGGTTAAAGTATTTACTCTAAAATAGGAAAATGAGAATGAAAGAGCAACAAGTTCTGTTAGATATTTTTTAGAGGCTATTAACCCTCGGACGTACAAGGGGGGAGGAGGGGTGGCTGCCACCCTCCCTAAGCTTTTGCTGCTTTTTTCTTAAACGATAAATCATCTCAGCACATGAAGTTTTCTATAGCTGTTCGTTTATCCTTCGCGTAGTTTTGTGATGGTCAGTTACTATGGTTACGAGAAATGACGTCATAAGTAACAGGTGGTCAAGCCATTTTTGAGTAAAAGTACATGTTTTTTCTATTTTTTATACCAAAAAAAGAAAAACTAGAGTACAAAATAATACAAGATGGCGACCATGTTTGGTGACGTCACAGACCTGCAGCAACGCCACCATTCATAAAATATACCTCGTCTTGTAGAGAAGATCAAAGGCTTTCCATTGAAGGCAAAATCGTTTACAAATATTGCAACAGTCAAAAACCCAAGGGGGGTTCCATACATCCCCTCCCCTCCCTCCCCCTTGTACCACGGTGGGGTATTGCTTTGCGTGTACATCCAAGGGTTACAAAATGTAAAAAGGTTCTGAAAAATTCGCCTTGCATGAGTGTTTACGTCATATAGGAATCGGTAAATAACGGGAAAAGGGTCACATTTCCAATCATACAAGGCAAATTAACGATTTACACTGATGGATGTGACATTTTGGTGGTGAAAATTCCTAACATTAAGGTTTGCAACAATTCCCCATTTAGGAGAACGTCTCTTGTGACGTCATTGATGAAGCAATGTTACGTGTTATTTGAAATTCACTTTTCAGGATCACTGATGGAAGCAAACAGGTCAAATAAGCATTTTACAAAATATGATGATTTAATTAGGTGTAGTCGTGCCTTAAGTGGCCTGAGTCAAACCGCTCGTCAAACCACGAGCGGAAGGAAAGTTTATTTTTTTTTACTTAAAAGTTTTAAAATTTTTCACATTATTCTCGGGTGATCACATGAGTTAACAATCAACAGCTTGTTACTCGATTGAGGAAACATCTTACATCGAGTTTACAGCCTTACTTGTACACCCAATTAAAAGCAAACATCTTCGATCACATTCAAGAGCCACAATAGCTCTTTATCACGGTAGATTAGGCCTCGAAAACAAATTCTGGGAAAACAAATCAGGCCGAATTTGTTTGTGTTTGACAAGTTTACGTTACAAATTCTTGCCAGCAAATCTGGGGGTGTGTAAACCAACCCTTTATACTTTTTATACAACAGATCTGAGGTGAAACAGTACTATTTATCATACGGACCTCGGACAGAATGCGGTATTTCACAATTTTTCAAGACAAATTGCACTTGGCAATATTCAGGACGATCCGAATCGTGGGCGTTTAGCGAAACCGTTCAAAAAATGTCCAAAATCACCCATGCGGCCAGCCAGTTCTCATTTCTAGTGCGAGCTGACTTTGTGATCAAGTGTTTGAATGAACTTTAATAGAGTTACGCTTCAACATAATAACGAATTTATTATTATTATTTTTTGTTATTTAATGGTTTCAGTTATAACGATGTGAAATCTTATAAAGAGTTTGATACCCGCGACATTTTTGAGTACTCCTGCGAGCGATGGTCATGAACGATGAAAACAAACGGCACTTACAAGCGATTAAAATTGCAAGAGAGACTGCTAAAATATAATTCGGTGAAACATTTACGGAGACAACAATTTTCATTCAGGAAGACAGGTATTAAAGTGTCTCTAAAAATCCTAAGTCTTAAACTAAAGCGTAAAGCTTAAGCTTAAGTCAATTATGTTTTACCTAAGCCAGCCGGGTGTAGACAAAACGTGGACCCTCCCTTCTGGACCCCCCTTTTGGACCCCTCTTTTTTTTTAAATAAATAAATAAATAATTAAATAAATATATTTAAAAACGCAAGCAAACAAATAATAAATTCCCCTACCATCACTCCGTCTTGCACATTTACCATGAAGCTGGAAAGGTGACCGGATAAAGTGCTTCCAAGATACAAATAAAATTTCTATGCTTGTACTATAAAGGCTGACAAACGAATATATCGCTAGTATCCGCAAAACTTTGCGTGCTGCTAAACAAGACGACTACTCGCGCGGCTACGTGAACAACAAACTCCCGTCATTTTCTTCCGCCATCTTAGTTTTATCGCTGCCCGATACCAACAGGGTCACATAGCCCGAGTATCGCAGATTGTAAAAATGGCGTCGGCGTGCGCGTGGCATGGTAAGTTGCATAGAATCTATTTGCATCCTATTATTTTGCTTTGTCATGGCTTTCAAAAATGCCTCCTGTACGTTCTAGATGGCTTAATTTACTGATGAATGTCTTCAATTTATTTGTAGATGATGACGGAGTGCAGATTATCGAGGTAAGAAATTAAAGTATCGTGTGAGCCCGCGAGACTGAGAATCCCCCAGGTACCCCTCATGAAGTACCTACCTGTAAGCACTTGTTTCCATATCTCAAACCGCCCTCTCCCTTTTCACTTACACTTACATGAAATTTCTAAGTTTCTTGACCCAGAGACTTAATGCGCTTTCCATTTAGTCACCGGTTCGGCGGTAAATGGAACACGTTTCGTCGGTTCGTCCCACTGGAAAATTCCCAGAAAAAGTGGAAAGTCTAAAAAGAAGGGCCCGTTTTCCCGGATGGAATTTCCGAACGGATTGTCGTGTTCCATTTACGTTTCTTGTAGTTTGTACCAGTTCCAGGTCCACGGTCGGGCACCGCCACGTACCGGGGTTTACGACCAAATGGAACAACTTTTTACCAATCGGAAATTCCACTTTTGCTACCACCAAAATTTCCGTTTTTTTTTCCTAAATGGAAAGCGCCCTTAGCTTCTGCTCAACAAATGTCGTCATAGTGCAAGTCTCTTGAATTTTAAAGGAAAAAAATTTCGAGTTACGAACAGGAATCGATCCCGTAGTGCTAAATCTGTAGTCTCATGCCCTAACCACTACACCACCGAGGGTTCGCTACCGGAGATTAGAGTAATTTAACTAATGTAGCGAAAACTCTAACCCTAAATCAAAGCTAACCGTTAACCCTTATCACTATTCTAAGTGCTTAACCCTAATCAGTATAGTCAGTACTTAACCCTAATCAGTATTTTCAGTGCTTAACCCTAATCAGTATTTTTAGTGCTAAACCCTAATCACTATAGTCAGGGCTCACTCTTATATGTATACATATCTGCAATTACTTTGTGTAGGCATCACAAGGTATCCAAGGGCGGTTTGAGATATGGAAACTAGCGTTTCCCAGGTAGGTGAAGTACCTACCCTTATTTTCACTAAAACCGCTGGACACAAAGACCTCCTCTGGGTCGATGTAACATTGTCAAGCTGGTCCAGCGCTTCATGGTAAAATGTACAAGACGGAGTGATGGTAGGAGACTTTATTATTTGTTTGCTTGCGTTTTCTAATATATATATTTATTTATTTATTCAAAAAAAGGGGGTCCAGAAAGGGGTCTAGAAGGGGGTCCAAAAAGAGGTCCAAAACTGAGGGTCCAGAAGGGAGGGTCCACGTTTTGTCTACACGCAAGCCAGCCTCCCGGTGTTTGCTTTTTCTGAAGATGAACTCCTCGAAACAAGAAATCGCTCAAAGTTTTCTTTCTACAGCCAAATTTATAACTAAATATTCTTCGGAACGTTTTCTTTCGATTTGCGGCGAGAAAATATATCTGAAGGCCTTTTAAAGTTCTATATGCTTATATCAAACCTGATACTAGGTCAGATCATTGATCATTGATCAATCTTACAAACGTGCATAAACTTGCCGCATAAACTGTGCTCGACTTCATGAAATTCTGGAAATTAGATATAACAAAAACAAACATCAAATACAATAATTACTCAGGCTTACCAATCGAGATTCAGTTTCTGAAAGCTATCAAGGAAGGCCACAGTTGCTTGAGACTTTTAAACCCTCTTACGTATTAAGCAAGGTGAAAAACGAAAACGATGCCATTCGAAATCGGATTACCGAATATTGACAAGCGACGCATTCCTCAACCAAAAACCCAATAAACAAATGAATAACAGAAGACTCTTGATAGCAGCTGTATTTCATTTTGTACATCCAGAGAAGAAGACAGTTAAAAACATCACAAGTTGACACAAAACTCTGTAAGCTTCAGTGCAAGCTGTCAAAGTAAGCAAGTTTCAAGATGTTGCATAAATTTTCCGCATGAACTCACCTGTCAAATTTTGACCAATCAGAGCATAAAAATTGGACGTAGAGCGTGACCGACACGTTACCATTGTAAGAAAAGGTCTTCCCCACCTGTATTGTTAAAAACCTGCCTGATTTTTCGCGTCCCAGGTCAGTTTGAAATCAACATCTTAATAGTGCGGGGCCATAGGGACATAAACACAACATATTTCATAGCGGAGCTCCACCCGCGCGTGAAGCGCGCGCATGGACGGAGCACCATAGCTAAGGAAATGTGGTAATCTACCCATCCCAGAAAATTTAGTAATCACGTGACCGTACACCGAGCGAGCGAGCGAGCGACCGTCCGTCCGCACCACAGGCATACCAATGTAAAATAACTCAATCACAGGTATGGGAACCTAAATGCAACTCAAGGTTTTATTCGGAAGGAAATCACATGGCCGCCCGGACTTTTAGAAAGAAAAAAGTCGTGTCTTTTTCGGCGTTATTCTTTATGTGTATACTGTGGATAACAGAGAAAGAGCTAGAGCGAGTTATTGAAAATTCGTTGGAAGAAAACATGGAAATTTAAAGCGGCGGTGAGAAAATGAGAAATGCTAGCGGCCAGCAAGGTGAAAATGAGCGGCAGTGAAATGTAAAAGCGAGCATGAACGCTGGAAACAAAATATTGTGTAAGCACATACGACAATTTCTCCATAAAAATAGTGTGTAACTAGGAAGTTTGACGTTTTAGTCGTACAAAACAGTGTGGTAGTCGTGCAAAACAACGGCAAGGGAAAGACAAAAAAGCGTGCTGCACTTGCAAATTTGCTTTTTGCTAATTAGAAGAAAACGTGTGATGCACGTGCAATTTGTTTTTTTGCTAATTAGATCTATTAGTCTTCAAGCCATTTTCATTGTCGTCCCCCGTTTAGCGTTACACGATTTAATTTTTTTGTTTACACGTATTATTAACCAGAGCTTCGCTTTTAGCCCTGGATAAATCTATTTAGTATATACTAAAACAGTGGATAGTGTTTTTCGCGCGCTCTGATTGGCTACTCAATCAGTGAATATCCTGCACTATTCACTGATTCACCGCCAGTTCCTCCGAGCTAGCGACGCCAAACTCGCGTAAGCTGCGAGCAAAATGCCTTCCCGGTTTGCTGCCGTAAACAAACAAAGAAATTTCACAACTAATCAAGCAAGCTGTTTCCGAAATACACGAAGAAGGTGACGAAGTTCGGATTGGAAGTTTTAACAGGTAAAGCTTTGTCTTTTTTGACACGAATTTTTCGATAAAACCGGTAAAAAAGTTTTTTGTTTACAAATGCAAATTAAGTTTAAGTCTTGCGTTACTTTATTTAGTCGAGTTGTTCATAAATAAGCATAAAACTAAATTTAATAATCTTTTTTTATAGAATGATTTTAATTAAAAAAAGAATTCACAACTCCTTTTGAAGAAATTTCCCCGCAAGAGCTAAACAAATGCCTTCAAAAGTTCTAATTGTCGGCAAGAAAAAGCGACGGCCGCGGCCGCCCGGTCATTACGCGCCAAAATTGTAATCGTTGGCAACAGTATTTGAGTTAAAAATCATCATTTTTGTGCTCAATTATCTCACTGTTTTAGTATATACTAAAACAATTTTTCACCTCAGTGTCGGTGGCTAGTCGTGGATATTTACCTCACTGTTTCGCAGTTTGTTAAATACCCACGACTAGCCACCACCACTTCGATGAATAATTGTTATATATTATGAATCATTGGAAAAAATATACTTGAGCCTGCGATCATTTGAAACTGGTAATTCGTCAACGGATAACTTCAAAAAAATACTGCGCCATACTGACGAGCCCCAAGAAGGGCGAAACAGCTGTCTATGGCTACAATCCCGCTCTGTTTTGAGTTTTTTCGGTGTCTTGTGATGTCTTGCAGAGTTAATTTTACGTAGTACGATCAGCATTGCAGTATTCTGCTTGCAGAATACTGGAATTTACGATACCACAACATCAGAGGTAATAAAGAAAGGACGGCATAGCGAGGCTCAAGGTAAATGAGGTAGTAAATTGGTCAATCAGAAACAGAGTCAAGTTAAACACAGACAAATGCAAGCAGCTCCGCATTAGTTTTACATCAGATTGTTATATTTACTTTCCTCCAGTAGTCATAGGCCGAGAGGAGTGCATCAAATTAGTTAAAGATGCTAAACTTTTAGGTGTTACTATCTCTGGTGACTTAACATGGAATGCGCACATCACGAAAGTTACTAAGAAGACAGCTAAGAGGCTCTATTTTCTTGTTCAGCTAAAAAGAGCTCGTGTTCCACAGAAAGATTTATGCCTTTTTTACATTACATACGTGCGCTCCGTCATTGACTACGCTGCGCCAGTTTTCCATCACGCGTCACCAGCCTACCTTTCGCAAGAATTAGAACGCGTTCAGAAAAGAGCAATGCGAGTCATATGTCCTGGTATAGAATATCAGCAAGCTTTAGCGCTTATGAGTTTACCAACGGTTGCGGAGCATCACCACAACATTTGTACGCGCACGTTTGAAAGCATAATGAGCGACCCCAACCACAAGTTAAGAAAGTTGTTGCCGCCTCTTTATGGGAGCAACTATAATCTAAGGCACGCGCGCACTTTCACTTTGCCGCGTTGCAAGACAAATAGATTTAAGAATAGTTTTTTCATGGCTTCAGGTAGAATTGTAAATAATTTTTAGGTTTCTTATTATACGTTTTTAGTCTTAGCTATTACAATTATTAATCATTTTTAAAATTATTAGTATAAATCATTACCATTATGTAAATACGCAATTTAGCTTATGTTGCAATGTATTTAATAAAGTACCCAACTACCAATATGTCGACCTCAATGGGTCGATACTTGAGCCCGCGGTACGGTCAGGTGATACTGGTTAGCGGATACCCTGTTTTGACAGCTGTCAATTGATCACAACATTGATGTGATATTGATAACATAGCGCGCGTGCTTGCCCTATATAAGTCCTATTGAGCCGCTATGAACAAAATCTTTATTTACGCACGCCCGTGCGTAAATAAGATGACGTGAGCATTTTTTTTACCTGGCTGCAAAGTTGTCGTCTTTTACGCTGCAGTGCAGTTTTCTTTCTCTTTAAAATATGGAAGAAACCAGCGAAGAACTGCCCAATTGTTCCATCGGCATTGACCTTTTAGGTCCTGATCCAACAAGCAGCAAAAATAAAACCGAATTAAAAATCTCGCAAGTTGCGCGTTTCGCAAATTTGTCGCAAGACCAACTGCAGCAAATTTTGGCCGAAAGACATTCACTGGGAACAGAACAGACACCAACTGGTCATCAACAACATTTAAAGGCAAAATGTCCGTTTTTATTGTTGTTTTTAAATTTGTTATGCACTTTTGTTATCTCCGGACAATCCGACTGAAGCAGGAAAATTTCTCTCGCAATAACAACACAAATTACACAAGAAGACATAAATTTATTACTCACAAAAACAACTGCTGCCAGGTCTTCTCAAAAAGCCGTAATGACCAGCCAATGTTCGTAAATGAATATAAGTTTAAAGAAGGATGACAGTCGTCTTCGCGAAAAACATGTTTTCTGGATTTCGCCGAGCAAAACGTAAACAACTTTTCAGTAAATCCAAACCATACTCCACGACTTCTTACGAACATGTTAGTATTTTAACTTTAGGTGAACTTTAACACTCTTTTACCTTTGTTTCTGCTTAGTTTCACGAATAAAGAAGCAAATTTTCTTTCTCAGTTTTACAGAAAGATTATTTTCATTCAAACTAGACGATTGTGGCGTATTTGTAATCAGCCAATAGAAGCGTTTGTTATTGTGTCGCGCGTTACGAGAATTTTGCAGTTAATCAAAAAGGAAGCATTTTTGTCAGCTATGTTATAAAAGAATTTGCTCATGCTTTTAGCGCTGCGTATATCGAGTTATGGATGCACTTGGGAAGTTTGGAGAGAACTCAAGAAGCTAGAGTTGCATAACTCTTACGCATCTTTCGTGCTCTCCAAACTTCCCGCGTGCATCCATAACTCGATATACGCACGCTAAGCATGAACAAATTCTTCATTAGTTTACTCCTGGGCTCCCAAACTAGCTAGAAAGTTTGAGAGTAAACATTGCTTTCCTTGTGGTGCGGACGGACGGTCGTTCGTTCGGCGTACGGTCACGTGATTGTCAAATTTTCTGGGATGGGTACATTTCCTTAGCTATGGGGCTCCGCCCACGCGCGGCGCTTATTAAGCTATTATTAAGCGCGGTCAATTGGTTTAGGGCTCACTTATTCCAAGGTGAGTGGAGAGTCTTTTGGATGTTGACGTCCCGGATGCGTCACAAAAAAGGCCAGTTCCGCACAGGGACCGGACACGAGGATTGCCAGACAGAAATCAGTGGAAGTACTTGAAAAAAATGCTCGAGGGGGTAACAGACCAGCCCCCATTAAGCCAGCTACTTTCTTGAGGGGGCTTCCGTACCGCGTCAGCTTGTTGAACAGGCACAGGGCTATCAGCTGGTATGCATTTGGGGTAGCCAGTCTGGTTGAATTCCAGGGGTGTAGGGTTGGTCTGAAGTTTGATGCTTTACTGCGCTCGGATGCAGTTCTTTGTGAAGTTTCCAAGCAAACAATAAAGCCCTCTTGTTTATGTTGTCAAGTCAGCATGAAGTCAAATTGGAGGTTGTACATTTCTTTTGTTCGAGGAATGTTGTTAAGGGTTGTATTAGGGAGACCAATGGCATTGCAAAATTGGGTGAATTGGGGTAATGGCTTTGCAGTCGGTGGCGCTAACAGTAAAACTGAGCCTTAAATGTCTTATTTTCCAGCCTAATGAGGAAAGCTTCACGTCTGGCATCTTTTAAGACACTGTTTACATGGAGTGGGGGACCCCGGTCTAGTGGGGTAGGTTTCTTTTGTTTTGTGTCCCCCAGAGCGTGAAAACAAAAGAAACCAACCCCATTAGACCGGGGTTCCCCACTCCATGTAAGCAGGGTCTAAGATAGTGCTTTGTGTCAACTGGAAGCTGGTGCATTCAAGAACTTCTTTTTAAGGTGAGATTTTCCGTTAAGAAGGTCCATTAAATTACCAATTAGTGAGAGTGACTGACATTTTTTAGCACGGTTTTCAAAAAGCCAGGTATAGCATTTTTCAGACCTAAAATGTTTTGTAGTCACTTCTGAGTGTCGCTTGTGAGGGTAGAGCTTTTTGGTGGCTATCCTATGACCCTATTTTTTGTTTCTGAACTTCAGTGTTTAAGGAGCTGTGTCACAATTCGTTTGTATTGGTTTAACAACAGGGACGCCTTTTAATTGAAAGGATAATGGTTTAGTCTTAAACATATTAAATTACTTTTAATTACTGACCCACCTAAACAGTGGGAGGATGCTTTCTTCTGTTAAGTTACACTGGTGTGCGATCGATTTTTTTTTTCAAAAACTAATCATGCTTTGATTGCCCTCTGAGAGAATCGTCTAATAAAATATTCTTTTCTTTTTAACCGAGGTTACGTAGTTTTAATTTCAGCTCAACCTTGACCCGAAATTGAAGAATTCAGCTTGACACTTAAGGTCCTCGTTCTCAAAGTTTTATATACATCTCACTGGTTCAGAATGAGTGAGAAGCGTAATAGGATACTGATCAGATAGGCGAATAACTTAAAAGCACGTTGTTTTCTTGGAAGGTTGTGCAGTCATGATAATATATAGATTTGGCCAGGGCTGAAAACGAAGCTCTCCTTAATATTGATAGTTTCCTCAAAGAAAATATAAAATCGAGTAATACTAGAGACAGGGTGAAAACAACGACAGCGGTAAAAAACAGCAACAGTAGATCTAATTAGCAAAAAAAAAAGAAACAACAACAACAACAACTTTGCACGTGCAGCACACTTAGTTTTTTCTAATTAGCAAAAAAAAAACAACTTTCCACGTGCCGCACACTTTTTTTCCAATTAGCAAAAAAAACAACTTTACTCATGCAGCACACTTTTTTGTACATTTCCTTTCCGATGTTTTGCACGACTAAAACGTGAAACTTCTTTTAACCTCCTATTTACACGTTTTTTGGAGAAAAGGTTTGTGTTCCTGTTCACTCTGTTTTTTCACTGCCGCTCATTTTCACTTTGGTAGCCGCTAGTATTTCTCATTTTCTAACCGCCGCTATATAATTTTCATGTTTTTCTTCCAACAAAACTGGTCTCCGTTGTTATTTATTTCTCGCTCTAGCTCTTTCCCTGTTATCTAAGTTAATGAAGACATTAAAATTTAGTGGAAAGAAAGACTTTTTTTTTTCTCTTTAAAACTCCGGGCGGCCATGTGATTTACCTTAGCCATGGTGCTCCGCTCGGGGAAGGAGCTCCGCTACAATGTACTGTCCATGGTGTGACTTGATTTATGAAATTTTATACGGAAAGTATGTAATTGACCCAAGATATTAGTGTAAAGTATTAAGATTCAATGCTTCTGGGCTTTATTTTTTTAACAGATACAGGTTTGACAGCAACTGTTGCTTTACAAACATTATTACCTCACTATATAGCATAAGTCTTACACGCTTTTTAGAATTTCGAAAAGTCCAGATGATCACGTGACAAGAGCTCATTGCTGAGCTTTTGCTACTTCTTCAATGAAGATACGATTCATTGAATGAAAACCAGTGTCGGCGTCAGTAAGCTTATGTCCTGTGACGCACTTTCCAACCGAGAATCCCACTCGCACCTTTCCTTTTTGAATGTTGTTGCAGTGACCTTCAATGTGGTGGTGATAATGACGATTGTGGTTTCTGTATATTGCCAGGTAAAATGCACCGTCAATAGTTCCAGGAGAGCTGCACTCGGCTCCATTAAAGGTCAAATACCAGCGACTACAGCAGTCGTTACATGAGGCAACCCTGAGATTACCAGCGTAGTAGACATGGAGGGAAGTGTCCGAGTATTTCTTCACAAAATCACAGTTCTAAACGAGATATAAAGAACCAAAATAGCTTCTGTGCTGCAGTATAACAGTCAATCATTTTAGTAAAATCATCACTATTGCTGACCGCTGACCAAGGCATTATGACAATCAATCATTTTAGTGAAAATTACTTGCTTTGAGCTAATATAATATTTTTTAACTCGGGTAACATAGTGACGATCCGTACTTACATATATCAGTCCTGAATCTTTGCCGTCCCCTTTTTTCCAAGCACACTCCTTCCAGTTCATGTGTGAAGCCAGTCGTGACGTTCCACTGTCGCCTTTGTCCCCTCGCTGTCCTTTTTGTCCGGCAGAACCCTGGATCCCAGGCTCTCCCTTTGCTCCTTTCTTTCCGTCAGCACCAGATGGTCCCTGGGTCCCAGTTTTCCCCGGGCTACTCAGGTCTCCTTTGGCTCCATCTCGACCAGGTGCCCCAGGGGCTCCTGGGACGCATGTCATGTATGTCCACATCCCGGTTTGTCCGCCATTATTACAAGAAGGACAAGATGAAACAGTCTGCCAAAAGGAAACAGTCAAAGGCAAACTACTAGTAGCTCTTGTCAATTTTGTCTTTCATCTAGCGTTTCATTCTAGGTGAGCAAGTGCCTAGTGATTTTCGTTAATTTGGGTTTCTTTGATAAAATCGTAAGTTGTGATTAAAGAAATTCGTCTTTCAGCCCAGAAGCTATATACTAGTATCTACCACGTTAGTAATAACGTTACTTTTGACTACGATCGATTTTTGCTAAGGTTGTACAAGTAATTAGTTACCTCCTTAATTTTTATTTTAATTTGAAACATTTCTTAATTTATCAAAAAAAGTAAAAAGTAAAATTAACAAATGATCATTATTGCCACTTTTCTCCATAAATTAACATTATTCAACTGCAATCAAATCAATGTGTAGTGGTTATGAGTATAAATACAGTTACCTTGGTGTCTGATGGCTTGTTGTCCTTAGCAGAGCATGCGCAGAAAGCGGCCATGAGCGAGAAAATCAGTACAAACATGGTGGACAGTTTAACTCGTGATCGCATCATCAAAGTCCTCTAATTTGTGCACTAAAATTAAAGTTTGATCATGATATGAAATATTTTGATTAGTTCAAACGAAAACTCAGTAATAAATATGATGAACACAACCTCATATTTACGATATGCCCTGGAAAAATGAACGGCTATGGAATCTTCAAGACTGTTACAGCGTCTTTTGAAGTAAACTTACCTTCGTTTCACGATTGCCAAAGCCAAATGATAGCAATGATTATTGCAACAGGTTAATTTATCTCTCTTGCAATAATTACTTAATTTTTCTCGTTTCTTTAACAAGTTTCAAAGAAAGAGGTCTTCACTTACCTTTCACGCGTAAAAGACGTTGAGCATTTTGATTGGTTCTTTTACCTTACCATGAAGAAATTCGTGTTTAATGTGTCTCTCAATAACTGGGTTCCTGCGCAGATCATGCTTTTGTTCCATGTCGAGAGTCTACCAGCCACAACGTCATTTATGATATCTATCTCTTAGTATAGGTAACGTTTTTCCTTAAAATGCCGAGCGATCTTTTGATGACGTGTTGTAGCTTCACTAGGATGGCCGTCAGCTCATCGCCTTTTTGTGCAGTGGGAAAAACATTATTAATAAACTGAGGACAGTTTGCGGGACCGAATCTTAATTCAAACGCTGTTGTTGTTTAAATTAGGATTTTCTAATCTAGTATGTTGGTGAAAACTTGAAGAAGTACAACTTTCTTTGTTCATTCCTCTATCCAGAATAAAAGCATAGAATTTGCCCGCATCCAAATTCGAACATTTCTCTTTGCGGAAGTTAACACTGACATCAGAATATCCAAATAAGACATTTCGAAGTCGTTTTAAACTTTAAGCTTAACATGAATCAACTTTAATTTCATACTAATCATTGGACACTGAAAATCCTGTCTTTTTTTACTGTGGTAAATGATTGCTAGTGGTTATCAACATTATACCTTAAATCGTTCTGTGGATTATTGAAGAGTGATCCTACTTTCACTGTGCTTTGATACGTGTACTTGGAATATTTTTGGAAAACAACAAACATTACTTTGCGGGCGTGAGGAGATAAGAGCACGTGTGGCGTTTGTATGATTATGATTTACCTTGTTTGCCACATGTTTTCATTCCTTTACTGGTGATCTGTCTTCTTAAAAGTTACGAGAACTGGGAGAAAGAAGATATAAAGAAACATTGAATCAAAAAGCATAATTTAAATAGAATCAGAGAAAAAGAAGAAAGCTTCGTACACTGTACACATGGCCTAAGGGGACTGAATCATAGAATTTCCTTGTTTAAATAAGTTTCTTGTCAAAACTTGCTCACTAAAAAGCCTACGTATGTATCCGAATTTCCATTAGACAATTTCATTCGCTTACGGAAATATTTGGTTGCTAAGTAATCGATGCGCCCAATGGACGGCCTCCTTCATATCATTTTTGAACCCTTGCTGGAGTTCAACTAAATCATTGTAACCAACAGATGACAACTTTCGCTAAAAATAAATTTGTTTTTTGGCGGATTTTTAAATCCAAGTGCGATTATTTTTTCATAACCTAACAAAAAAAAGGTACAACTGTATATATAATTGTAAGATGAGTTGCAATCTGTGATTTCGCGTGATGATAATCCCTTTTTACGAGGGAAATTATTCCCAAAACTGACCTCGAATAGAAAGGGTGGTACATTGTTATCCTTATATTTTCAAACTTCTTTCCATCTTAGTGGCCTTTCCCATTCTGGTCCATTTCAATTCCAAACAGTAAATACTCTCAGTTAATTTTATTTAGTGATCTTAAACGTATAGTCGCTGGATGATTCACCATCTGTGGCGTGTAGCAGTTCGTAAGTCAAGAATTTGCTGATTATCTTCTGACGCGCCCAATAAGTCCTCTCAAAAAACAAATAAAACGAGGAAATATTTTTGATCAACTGCATTTTCAAAATCCTTAACTCACTTTCTGTCAGTTTTTGCTTATCTTTGAAGAATAGCCAGTATGCAGCAGATTATTAAGAAAGAAAATTCGGATTCAAAAATCTGTACGAAGAGTGTGATGAAAATGAATCATTATTTCTTGAACATACAGTTGACTCCCGATAACTCGAACCCTCGATAACTACAACCGCGCGCTAACTCGAACCAAAGTCGATTTCCCCTGGATTTCATTTGCTGTAATTTTATCCTCGGTAACTCGAACCATCGATAACTCGAACCTCCCGCTATCTCGAAGTAATTTTTGTTTCCTTTCAGCTCAGTTTTATATGAAATTTTACCTTCGATAACTCGAACCATGTTGTAAGCGCGTGACAAGTCGGGTAAAAAACCATGAACTGAAGTCCGAAACATTGAATTTATTTCAAAACAACTGAGTACATTCTTTGTCTTTTCTTTTTTGTCACTTCAGTTCAAATTCAGTGTCCATTCCTGTATACTTTGTTGCTTAATTGCCTTTCCTTCCCAGCCATTTGCTTATTTCCTTACTTCCAGTTATTTGCTTCAAACTCCCGATATTAAAAACTCGAACTCTTTTCGATTTCCCTTGAAGGCTTCGGTTATCAGAGGTCGAAGGTGTTTATTAAGTTTCCTTTCTAATGAAGCGAAAAATCATTTTGAAAAGAAGATTATGGTTTTGTAGTTCGATAAATTAACAAGCTTGTCGAGCTGTAAAAATGCAAAAATATTTTCTACACGTCACTTGCGTTTTATTACGGGGCTAATGTGTCGCTGTGTTGAACACAATTTTTTTATTATTATTATTTTAGGTCATGTTCATCAGTTGTTGGAGATATCAATTTTCTTCATTCAGTATTTCGAATTATCATTCACGACCACCATTATAACCGTTTGTCTGATCAACAGTACTATTGTTTTTTTCTTGGTCAGGCCATGGGGTTGACCCTATTATAACTATTTACGACTCACGTTCGAATAAACGCCCTGACTCGATACTGCTGCAGTGATTCTCTACTGGCCCCGGCTAGTCCTCGATGTTTCTAAAGTGTTCCATTTAGCCTAAGTCGTAAACCTCTACCGTCTATATGGTCATACATGTATCTAGTAAACAACAATTATGGAAAGGATTATCCACTAGCTACGGAAGATATACATGCTGCCAGCACATATATGATGAGATGATTCCAAAGCAAGCAATCGAGTGCTATATATTAGATTTTGAGTTATGAATTTTTACTCGCCTATTCACTGTTCTTTAATAAATGGACCTTTTCTCCGATCCTCCGAGAATTCGAGGTTCGCTTGAAATAACCATACTGCAAGAGAAAATGGCTTTAGATTGGGATTTGGGACATGGCTTCATTCAGTTGCTTTATTTATTGTTCTTCTTATAAGTTAACTGGTAAAATTTCCCTTGTCAGCTAGCTTTATAACAGTATTTCACCCTTGTTTGAAATGAAACCTTACGATTTTTTATAGCTGATCAATTTTGAGGGCTCTAGCACAATGGAAAATCTTTGTATTTTCTTCGAACAATTGTGGTCTAAATTGAAGAGCTTTTCATTCAAAGCTTACGCATTAAAGACCGAAATTTTGAGAAAATATTTTAACGACGTTAGTTTTGGCACATAGCCGCCAAGTAGGCTGGGTATTTTGGAGTTTTTCATGTGCAGTCAGTATAGTGTGGAAGCTATGTTTTGAAATTGTATAGCCTCCAAAATAATATGAGTTTGAAAATCCTTGGTAAATTCATGCTAACACTTACTCAAATATTCAGAACATTTTATCCGTGTATTTAGAGCTTTGAAAGTGTTTTCAGTTCACGGGTAAAATTTGAAACCGTGGCAAGCAGGGAGAAATTTACCGTAATTTTATGCTTCCAACTGTGGTCAGTACAAACCAGAATAATTTTGGAAATCGCCTTGGGATTCCCAGAGACCGACGAATATTCACGAGGATTTACCGAAACCAATTGAATGGACGGTGAGTTATTTATGTATAGGAACTCCTAGCTTATTTAATACAGTGACAATATTAAACGCGAGTCAGGTCAATGATATTAGGGACAAAACCCGAAAAACTCAACCGTTCGACATAGTATAAACACATTTTGCAGTTCACTTAAATTGGTAGGTAAATAAACTGGTAATTTGAATTTCGGTTGAAGATATTTTGTTGAATAAAATTAGATCGGCAAACGTGAAAAAGGTATTGTCTCAAAAAAGTGTTCTTACCGATGAAATTGATGTCAGACGTCTCATCTTTGACAGTACCGCAATATTCCGTGAAAAAAAAAAATTGATTCATCCAGCAAATTTCTGAGTTTCTTTGTTCTTGTTTTGTCCAGTTTACCTTGATTAATGTTCGATATTTTAAGATGGCTATTTTTAGCTTATTGTTCATCAATGACACTTTTGTAAATGCAGCTCATCCTCTTAACAAACAGAAATGTCACTTTTCTTTGTCTTTCTTGTGTTCAGTCAAATTTACTAAACAGTAAAGCTTTTGTTCAAAGATTTAAAATTTGAATTGTTTAGTATCATCAATGCTAAACTGTTTAGTATCATTACTTCTGGTATCTACTATGTTTATGAATCACTTTTTGTCATATATTGACTAAGCCATAGACTTGCTACTGCAATTTGACCTCTCATATCGAAAGTTCTTGAAAGTGAGCGAAATTATGCGAGGTTCAATGCATGAGGTCGCGCAGCGATCGAGCGAGCGACGAAGTCTCAAGGTTAGAATGGCATAACTAGGCTTAGCTACAAAAATCCGAATTTTTTTTAAAGATTTTTAGACGCTGAAAAGATATTTAGAAAGTCTGGAGATTTTTAGATGAATTGGGCAAGTCCGAAGATTTTTAGAATATTTAGAGCTAAAAAAAAAATCCGTAAAATGCAATACGAAGTTACGAACTATATAAATAATGCTTTTTATTGGCGTATTGAAGGAACTTGATGGCGTTGATGCACTTATAAAGCTATATAGGTCCAGAGGCAAGAGCTAGGCAAGGGAGTGAAGGGACCTCATATGTACTTCATGCCTGCATGGCTCATGCACAGCAGTTTCACCATTCAATTATGTGTCCCAGAATTCTGTTGTAGTTAGTTTCCCCCGCAAAAAAAACATGGCGGAAGCAGAGCCGGCGGTTTATCGAGGTAATTACCGCAAGTGAACCTTCTTCGGAGAGATATAAGGAAGTTGTGTCAATCCTATTTCTGCTGAAAGGGTCTTCTCTTTGCCTGCTACAATGTTTGGGGATCAGCAGCACGAAACATTGGAAAAGTACATAGAGGCAGCATTAATGCTGCGCGTTAATAATCGCTAGTTATCTACTAAACTTATTCACCATGGCTATAATATAGGCTCCCCGTTTTTACTTGTAAGGATTTTTAACTTTGATATTTTGTGTTAACATGTTGGGATTTTACGGTAAAATTTTGAGATTTTGAGAACTTTTTTTGAGATTATCCGGATAGATTTTTAGGCGATTTTTCGGGATTATTGTAGCTAAGCCTAGACATAACCAACCAGGAAAAAATTAAAGGACTTTTAGAAAGTCTAACTAAGCCACTGCGGTCATCAGTGAACCTTAGTTTTTTTTTAAAGACAGGGAAAATCCAAAGCGTGGATATTCGTTAACATGATCATAGAAATCAATGTTTGACTACTTGATAAAAAACTGAACAAGTCAGTCAGACGACCTTTTAGTGTCTTGAAACTATCGAAGGCATCTTTATTATCAATGACTAAACTTAAACGCTTTTATTTCACGTTATTTCACACATTTATGTTACTGACTGACTTCAGCTTCAAAAACTCAATCGCCAAGATTAATTTTTCTGGTAGGCATAACTATTTAGTTTTCAGTACCATGCACACGGAAGGAGTCATTAAGGCCCTTAAGAGCCTATTTTTATTCGAAACTTCGAGTCACATGTCCTTAATTTCTTTATTTCATTCTTGACTTTGAGCTCCACGGATCTGACCCTCAGTGTGACCTTGGTCTTAAAATTGAAATATATCAGGTCCTAATTCTAATGAACTATAAGTGTCAGCAACAAAACATCAAAACTTCGATGCTTTGCTTTTGTGGTAGAAATGAGTTGCGCAAAGCAGAAATTAAATCCGCAAACGACACGTGGTTAATAAAACATGGATCAGTTTGTTCAACTTGAAATACTGTTTCTTTCAGTTACAGTGGGAAACATTTTCTCGATGAATACAACTTCTATATAGCGACATTAGTAGAAGTTGTGTACATTTAGCTTCATTTATCCCGTCTAACGTCCCCTCCACTATCATTTGTTTAGCAGTCCTTGAATGGTATAGAATGGCAGATTGGATTGTAATTGCACGTGCCTGATCAAACGAAATCCGGATCATTCTCAGGTGACTCATGTTTGACGAAGACAAGGGTCGTTGATGTAGTTTTTAAGGACTAAGATCAAATTGTCTTGAACGAAGAAATGTACACGCGTCAGCATTGGATACTGGTTTCAAATCTGATATCTCGAACCAAAGTAACCGATATCAAAACTTTTTTCCTTATTAAGCTTATAATGAAGGTATAGGTTTCGGCAAATACTGTATTGAAGCTCATTGAGATAACATTCTTTGTAGTTAGAGAGCGGAAAGACAAGGAACGGCAGTCATGTCCAGGATTGAAAGGAGAAGAAACATTTCCAAAATTGACGATTTTTCTTTTAACTTTCTATTTTTTTTTTCACGAACAAAGCGGAATACTGCAACCTCAACAAATGTATACAAATGTAAACAAATGATTCAGTTAAGGTGTTTCGATACAGTTTTTCAGAGGGCAAACCGATATTTTTCAAAGGCCTTAAAAGTGGTTTTCTCTCTGTCCGATCGCTATATAATTTTTACCAGTAATTGGCTATGGATTGAAATTTGTGAAAATGTAGTTTTAAGTAAAATCGATATTACTATGACAACAACAAAAAAAAACTTTGAAACTGATAAAAGCCGAATTTTGGGTGATCTAGACCTGCTACTGAGAATCCAACACTAGGAAGTTAAAGTTTGGTGTTTAGCAAACAGTCTCCGTAAGAAGTAAAAAATTCTGTATGTTTGAATTCGACTAAAACGAAAATATATTTCAAACCTTAAGTTTTCAATAGCCGTGATAGGTTATTTAACAAAAACGTTATAAATGACTTATATTATTCTTAAGTAGCGTCAGAATGCTGCTTGATATCATATTCTGATGCTAAGAAATTTTGGTGTACTTTCGTTCTTGCACTCTTGAAAACTAACCTGTTTTCTCACCACCTGTATAAGTGCAACTTCATTCAGAATTTGGACTTTTAGCGCTTTCTTGTATATCTACGAAACGACTCAAACGAATTTTTTGAAAATCTCTTCACATAATCTTCATAATGTATATAAACATGTCTGAAACTTTCATTAAGATTGATTCACTGCAACACCTTAAAATTTCAAGACAAACCTATCCTACACACCGGTCAAAAATCTTCGTTCAGACTCTCAGTCAAATTATACTCTAACAAAACAGTTGTATCCCCAGACAATATTGCAAACCAGTGACCACTGTGAACGAATAATTTACCAAAATTTTCCCGACTTTTGCTAAAACAATCGAGGCTGCCATTTTTGTGAGCTACTGTGTGTTTATCCAAAGAGCAGTGGGCAGCCTTCAGAAATGCAGTCTACTTTACAGCACTTGACATCTCGAGCTAGTAATTGGCAGAAATCAGGACTGGTTCCATGAGAGTAATAAAGGTACTCAGTCCGAAAAGCACCAACTGTTCCGAGCACTCCAGAATTACTCCACGTCAAAAGCAAGGAAAGTTCCTTTGCAAACGCTAAACAAAAGGTGTAGAGGAAACTCGGCTTGATGCAGGACGCGTGGTAAGGAAAGAAGGCCAATGAAATCCAGAGCTATGCAGACATCCATTACAGCAAGCGCTTTATGATGCCTTGAAGACTGTTTAGCAAAGACCACAGCAGCTGGCTCCTCCCGCCCTCCTCAGTACAGATGGGACTCGACTGCTGAATGAGAAGAAGAAGATCTTGGAGAAACGGGTTGAACACTTTGAATCAGTGATGATACCATTGCCCGCCTACCTCAAGTGGAGTTCAGTCAGCACCTTGATAAGCTGCCCACCTTGAGAAGTCCAAAAGGCCATCAAACAACTCTCAGCTGGCAAAGTGCCAGGACCAGACGCAATCCCCGCTAAAGTGTTCAAAGCAGGTGTCGCAACCATGATGCAGAAAGTGAAAGAGGTATTCCAGTCTATGTGGAATGAAGGAAAGGTCTCACAACAGCTCAAAGATACCAGCATAGCCCATATCTACAGTTGAAAAAGGCAACTGCCAGTCTTTTGCTGGCAAAATCTTGGCCCGCATTCTGCTGAAACGCGTCATTCAACATCTTGAGAAGAGACACCTCCCAGAAAACAAGTGTGGTTTCCGCTCAGAAGGTGGAACTGCCGACATGATATTCGTTGCACGCCAGCTCCAGGAAAAATGCTAAAGGCAGAATAGCCACCATTTTGTGACCTTCGTTGATCTGACCAAAACCTTCGATACGGTGAGGAAAGACGGCTTGTGGAAAATAATGGAGAATTCTGGCTGTCTCAGCAAGTCCATAACGATCGTCCAACAGATTCACGATTGCATGATGGTTAAATTTCTGGATGACAGAGACGAGTCAGAAGCCTTTCCAGATACAAACGGCGTGAAACAAGGCTGCTTTCTGGCTCCGCAACTCTTTAGAATGTATATTCTCGGCCACACAGATTGATTCCTTCCATGACTGCCAGGACGGAATACCGGTCAGATACAGGACTGAAGGCGGGCTGTTCAACCTCAGGCGCCTGAAGGATGTTATAAAGGTGAAAGAGACCGTCATCAAAGACTTTTTGTTTGCTGCTGACTGCATGAAATGGACTGCTTATCTTAAGGCTGTGACAACATCAGCCTTACCAACAGCACCAAGAATGAAGTCATGTATCAGACTGCACCTGGCCGAATGCAATTCGGATCCGATTAAAGTTCGCGTCCGAATAAAAGCAGTCGAGTCCGAGTTCTTATTCGGGTCCGATTGGAAGAAATGGGACCCGGTATTCCAGAAAACGATAAACATCCCGTAACCTTCGAAAGACTCCTTTAGAATGTCTGGGAGCACAAAGGCATCAGCCTCCCAATTAAGCTGAAGAGTCTACCGTATAGTATTACTGAAGACTCTCCTCTGCCCCTGCGAGACCATTAGCTGCCTCCGCATTCTTCTCCACATCAGTTGGAAGGACGGAAGTCCTGACACGGAGGTCTTAGAAAGGGCCGCAATCCTCAGCGTTCACATCCTCCTACAGAAAGCCCAGGTTAGATGGATAGGCCATGTCACCAGCATGCCTTGCAGCCGACGTGACTGCTAAAGCAGCTTCTGCATAGAAAACGTTTTCAGGGCAAGTGCTCGGTTAGAGGGCAGATAAAAAGTTTCAAAGACTGCCTTGATCTGGACGTTCGACCTCAGTACTTGGGAGTCACTTACCCAGGACCGTCCAACTTGGCATAACAAAGTCACCAAAGGGGCCCGTGCAGGCAAAAACCGAGCGACCGCAGAAGAAACTCGCCGTGCGCAAAGCTAGAGCAATGTCCACCTCCACTGCAGCACCCACACACTCAAGTCTCATGCAGCGTGGCCGAGCCGTCCTGGTTCATATTGCTATATTGGCCATCTTTGGACCATCCCCGCTGGTCTAAAGTCTGACGTTATAGCCATCTTCGACTTTCGAAAGACAAACAACAAAAACAACCCAAAGGCCAGATCGTTCAAATCCTAAAAGCTTATCAGCCTTGTTCTCATCCAAAGTATTTTAAATCCATTGGAATAGATTATATTTTTGCAAAACCGTTTAGATACGTCGCCCCAGTGATTTTCTGGTGTATGAAAGATAATAGCTAAATGTACAACAGGCTCCTGCCTGCGCAAGAACATGGAACTACGACCGATTTATATATAAGGAGTATCCGTGATCTGCAACATTCATGAAAATAATCTATACTGACAATAAATGAATTCAATACTTTTAACTGATCACCAGTTTGGTTTAATGTGCGTTTGTTTTGTTGAACTTCACAAAGTATCGAGTTGTTTTCCTAGATCCTAAAACTCAAGATTTTGATACCGTGGATAACGAAATTTTACACATACAGTTACCTTGCTTTAACTGTCTCTATTTAACAAATCGTAAGCTTGGTTCACCAAAGCGTCATGTGGCCCGTGAGACGTATTTGTATGACAATGAAATATGCCCACATTACATCGGTTTCAATTAATTTGCATTGGTTGCCTGTAAAGATAAAAAGCATCTGAGTTTTATGATTTTACTGCTTTCTTATAAGGCAGCACAGGGCTTAACTAGACCTCCTCCAGGTTCACGACCCAGTGAAGAGTTCGCGATGGGCCTCAAGGAACCTGTTGGTTATTCTATAATATGAATTAGAGAGCTGTTGACGACGTTCGATCGGAGCGGCCTACGACCCCCTGTTACTTCCTTTCCCCCCTCCCTCCCCCGCATGCTTTGGGACTCTCTACCTGATCTTTAGCCTGCGACTAGGCTCTCTGGGGCTTTGAGTCGAAGAGAAAAAGGGGAGTTTTTCTAAGCTGTCATTCCCTTCCAGGCTATCGGATCATGACAAGAAAAGTCGATAGTCACTGGTAAAACTCTGAACTACCATCATTTCTCAGTTTTTTTAAGACCCTGGGTATTGATACGCCCTGGAAATCGAACCTGCGACCGTCCGATCTGGCTCTGCAGTCAAGCGCTCTACTGACTTCATGAGCTACTCTTGCCGTAGTCATACAATGATCTGATTTGATGATTTGATAGTTCATAACTGAAACCTGAAAATCCCGGCCTCAAAAATACATTAAATAATACTTAGTCGCATGCATATTCATATGTATTTGCTTGCAACAGAAGTTTGATAGAAAACATGCGAAAGGCAAATTTACAGTTTGGACCCCCTTGAGCTATCCCTGAGAAGCCTCTTTGAATTTTCTTTCCACCAGTCCTAGATTGGTGGGACGATTCACGTCGCTTACGCAGGGATGAAGCTGACTCTGGCGTTCGTTTTCGCTTTTTCTCTAGAGGGTGTGTTGACCATGTTGGCCCAGTCAGACTCTAACAAATAAATGGCAATTTCGTACTGCAAACCTCGTCAAAAGTGCAAATTATGCTAGCAATGATGTTTTTTCGGAAAACAGGTGAAAGTTTAAATGCCCCCCCAAAATTTTGCCCAAAAGTTATACTAGCACAATCTATCAAAGCCTATAGACAATGAAGGCACAGTATGAGCTGATATCTACGCTCTCTTTGTGTAAAGAGAAACCTCAAGAGATGCAATTTAGCTTCCTTCGGCGTGAAACTGAAAATTGTAGGGGAATAAAAGAATATTTTTCAACACCATAAATTAACTTATGTAAATTTACATGACTCGAACTCCTTTTAAATTTTCGTTAAAACAAGCTAAGGAAAACCACCCCATAACCCATAAACTATGAAACAAAATAATAAACATAAGATTTCTTTTTATTTATTTTAATGACAGCAAGTTCCTATTAAAGGCAATTTAACTCCACGGTTTCCTTTTCGAAGCACAGCCATTATCCCCATTCCAGAAAATATAGGTGGAATGGGTACTAGCTTTAGGCGCAACGATTTCTGGGATCATTTGGTTGAACAACCTCCACTTGTGGCTCTTTAATGGTTGCCTTGAATACCATCGACCAATCATGACTACCGCTTGTCCACCCAAAGGATCTCCGACAGTTAAATCTATGCGCCATTGAATTGGGGAATGACTCATTCTTTGATAATGGCGTTTATGTGGTGACCCGAAAAGTCGGGGCATTGTATCGTTAGTTTTACTTGTTTTTTAATTTTCATTGGCTGTTTAAGTTGTCCGATAACAACCTTCTTACAAGCTGACATTCAGGTCAAATTGGACAATTATTTGGGTGTTACAACAGTCAAATTGACCACTAAAAATAAGGGAAGCTAGGGTGTGTGTGACTTTGTTGACGAACCATTGAACCGATTAGCACCTACTTATCGGCTCCTGAATGTAGTCAAAGACATTATATTTCTTTGAATGCCACCATAGGATTGGCGTAATTGAAGCTAACCGCCTTATGCAAATTTCGCCGTACATCACCCCCTTGCATTTTCGGTCTCTCTTGTCAAGATAATACTCACAGTATCTAGAAAACCCTTTATAAAATGGCGCTAAATTTACCATTTTCGTCACTTCCTCAGTGCTACCTGCAATTCTGGACATATTGCAGACTTGTTGACGTCCGCATCAAAAAGAGCTGTCACAGGCGTCTATGAATTCCGATCTACCAGTTGCTATTCGATCGTACTCGATTCGCATCTTCAATACAGCGATGAAGTTGGCTTTAGTCTTCGTGTTTGACCTTTCTTTTGGTGTTTTCACACTTTTGGGCGAGAAAATCCCTCAACAGGTAGAAGACAGCGTTGAAGAGGGATCTGCAATGAAGAATGATAAAGCCACGATAAATTGCTGCCGTTCTGGTTTGCAAAACAGCGTGAAGAGAGAAGCCGGCTCAGGTTAGTTGAATTGTCTTACTGTCAATTCTTGGATTGTTCAGAGTCTTACGATAGATAGTAAAATGATCACAAAAGTCTATCGACCGCGCGTGAAGAAACTCTTTTACTCTTTTTGCTCGGCTTAGTCTACTTCAAGCATTTCTTTGATTTATCACAGCCGTAAAAGAAGAGTGGGCAAAACACTGGGCGGGGGGAGTAGACTTTAAAAGGAAGGTTCTGAGCCTGGTGGATCTGGGTAGATCTTGGGGATCCACCGTTTCGGTGATGTCATAGATAAAAATAGGTTAAAAGAATAGCCTGTATTTCCATGCCCGGGCTTACCCAAACCGTAAGTAATCCGTCAATTTACCGAATAAATATTTAGTTTGTTGGGTAATGTATAGACAGATTGACTAACGCAGAATAGAGTTTGATTCTACATGTTACTTAATGGTAATGCGTATTATGAAGTGGTATTCTCTGCTAAATACCTATCATCGTAAAGCTAGCCTTACACGCAAACTGATTTTAAATGGTCAGCGGTCAGTGTTTTTTATGAGCCTGCAGTCAGCGGTTTGGTTGCGTGGAGTTGCGTGAGATCGCTCTTGGAGGTGGAGTCACGTGATCAGGTGGAGTGGGAATCGCGCTTGGTTACGTGGAAGGGGTTGGAATTTCTTCGGAAAACTGGAGAGCTGGACCTCTTCAGGAAGGGTCTGAAATGGTCGGGACAAAGTTGCTATGACTGTAATATAAAAGTGGGTGACTCATCTATCTTTAATTAGCATAGGATGATCAGTAGGCCGTTACTCATTCTGTAGTTTGTTTGATCTTATTTTAGTCAACTCTTGTCAAATCGTCCACATCATGCGAGTAGAATTTCTGTCCCCTCGTACGGACACCTACGAGAGCACGCATGCACATTACGATAGTACGTTAAACACTTGTCATCACATATATGGGACTAGAATTTCTGTCCACTTATGCGAATATTTACTAAAGTACGCAGGTGCACTTTGGTGGAAAGATATTTACCAGCATTTTATTAACAAAAGAAACCCAAGTCGTATTTATGTGGAAGTGAATTTTATGTCCCCTCGTGCACATTGAAACATCTTGTCAAAAAAAGACGTACCCAAAACGTGTTTGTACGAAGAGGCTAACCTGTCGTAGTAAGAGTGGATATATAGTACGTATGTGTATTTTAACGTCTTGTCAAAACACGTACCAAAGACGTTTTCTTACAAAGTCGCCAGAGTGTGTTTTTGAGCATGTATTGTCAACCTTCACCTGCATTTGGGAGATAAGCAATTGTCAAATCAACCTCAGAGTCTACGAAAACCACACCCACACCCGACATTCACTGCGCAATCAACTAAATACAATTGACTGATCATGAGCTACTCACAGAGCTAAAAAGTACTCTCTGTTTACTCAATGTTGCTCGGAGCTGCTCTTTAATAACTCAGAGTTGCTCTGCGTTAGCTGTAAAGGGGCTCGCAAACTACTCTGGCTCTGAGTATAATTAACCAGTTATTTGGTCGATGTCTTGCTCGGACAGTTCTGTTGACTCACAGCAATGTTGCTCATTGGTTGCCCAAAATTACCCTCACCATTGAACAGATGAGAAAGAATTATTCCAACAAATTTTTGTTCAAAAATAATTGATCTTCATCTCTCATCCTGAAATTTCCCAACTTTATTAAGTGCAATATTACAACGTGCAGTGCCTGCACAATTGAGTGTGGAAATTCGCTCCTGTCTTTTAGTAACATATGAAGGCAGTCATTGCAGATCTTATCTAGAAATGTTTCAATTGATCATGTGTTTAAACTTTCGTAAAACTTTCTCGTTCGTGCCTCATATGTTAAGTTGTCGTCTTCAGTCGATGTGTCTTTAGGAATATCTTTCAGATCAAACAGACTGTTCAAAAGGTATTTTCGCTTACTGACGGCAGCTTCCACAGCCTCCGTATATTCCATTTCATTTTCTTTCATAAAGCTACGTAATGTTCTCATAACATTTTTGTGCATCTTAGGTAATGTAAAGTGTCGTAGCTTTTTGCCGTAAACAGGAAGCAGAAGGTTAGAAGCTTGAGAATAATTTGGAATAAATGTCACTCATCTGTACAATGCTGCGGGCAATTTTGGGCGACCAACGGGCAACACTGTATGGATGAATGAGAATTATTCCAACAAATTTTTGTCCAAGGGTCACTTGCGTCGCTCCCAAGGGAATTGAGGTTTCACTGTATTTAAAAGAGCCTTTGCTTAAAATTTTTCGAACAGACGCACCTTATGGCTAGGGTATATGAGTGATACCACTTCTTAAAGGGAGGTATATCTTTTGAAAATGGTATATAAAAGGGTAAGGAGTTGGATCCATAGACAGCGCCTCTTTGGTAAAACTTTACTAAGTAGTTCCCTGGGGGAGTAGCCTCCGAAAATTACCTTCACCCTCTCGCGAAACGCAACCTGGGTTTAGAAGAATGCTCTCAACTGAGACAGCTGTCGCACATCTCGCTGATGAGAGTCTCATGAATGCGAAAAGGGCCTAGTCGTGGGTTCCATGTTCATCGACCTGACTAAGGCTTTTGACACAGTTAACCATGACATTTAGATTAGTAATAAATTAAATTATTATTACGTATAAAAAATGAAAGCCTTCCAAAGCTTAAGGACTATTTCTCGGGAAGAAAACAGCTGATGTGTATCGATTCTCAGTCCTTTGAAGAGCTTGCCGTTACTTCTAAAGTGCCGCAGGGGTCCATCCTTGGACTCCTATTGTTTATTATTGTCAATTCAGTGTACTGAATGGTTTAAGGAACATAATCTCCTGTTTGCATAAGCCGTGAATATTTCTTTTCTTTATTTTCTTTCAGTTCGTTGGCGCAAGCTGAATTCGTCACCAGTTTGTTTTGGGGCCAAAAACAACCACTTCGGAAGATTCTACGTTCCAGTGAGTAGATTGGCTGCCATTAAGCTCGTTCATCTGTATGGATACGTGTCCTGTGATACACGTCACACCTCTAATTGGTCTTACTGGGGCTGCGGTGACAAGATGCAGGCTCAAGTCAGCGTTACCATAACAACCACCGCCAATCGGATTCTTCTGCCACCGAAACAATTCCTTACGATTCCTTCCTTAGAGTGGTACAAGATTCCCGGATATAACTCTGTCTCGCCAGAGCTTGTCTTGTCAGTTCTGTCGACTCCCAATTGGATATCTTCAGAGCAGGAATTACTCTTGTGGTACGGTGAGGACTTGGTGAATTTTAGCGAAGAAGACAATGGAGGAACGTACAGTATGTGTTAATGTGTATGCTCTCTTTGTTTGAATGGAAGCAGTTATATTCCCGTCGTTGTTCGACTGGATGGAGAAAATGTCATGAAGAAAAGGAAAATTAATGAATGGAAATGTGAAACGTGCAACCATCGAGCTATGGACGCTTCTTGGTTATTGAAAAGTATAATATGCAAAGGAAGCATTCTTACAAATTAAGATTACCTCCCTCCCCATGTCCTGTTACCATTTAAACTGATATCGATCATTACTTGATTTCTTCTTACTTTCAGGATCAACAACACAATGACAGAAACATGTGGTTTTAACATTTACGTTAATGGATGAAATCCTATGGTGTGACCATTGAAATAAATGAATTTGTTTTTAAAAGAGAAAAAAAAGTTGTATGCTTAATGTGTCTGATCAACGTTGCCGTGTTACTTCAGCTGCTAGTGAGAGGCGTCACTGCCATCCGGGTTATTGCCTTATTTCATAACGCGCGGGAGCATGGCACTACCGGATTTTCCCGGACTTTTTAAATTCCGGATTCAAAATGGCTTCCAAAACAGAGGGTAAAGCAAAGGTCATTGCGTGCAGTTGAAACGATAATAAGGGCCAGATTACTCCAGAAAGATAATATTCTACAGCAAAGAATAGTGCTGTTGTTTTACGCTATGAAGAACTTCGATTAAAAACCTTGAGAAAGGAAAGATCTAATCCGAGACTTTCGTTACTTGGAACTATTGGAAGGATTCCCGAATTGTTCGACCAAAAATTTGAACAAAGAACCGTCGTGTTTATCTTTTTTTACGGGGCTGGATCCAACCAAATATTGGGGAATGATAACAGAGTGGGTGTACCTGTTTTTACAAACCGTAAAATAAAGACTACCAAAAAGCGAAACACGTCAGAGTGACCTTGAGTGAAAGGGCAACATCGTATTAGGTCGGCGAGGCTTACATTTAGGCTTTCTCTCCGTCGCTGTGTACGGTCTCAGTAAAAAATCTTAGAGATCTGACCACAGACAATTCTCACTGAACATAGATAAAAGCAAGTATAATAAAGTCTTACAAGAGAGGCATTTCTTGTCCGGTAACACTGCAGTTCCTGTCAGACCAGACCTCATACATTGAGAAATGTTAAAAAACACACGTAAGTTTTCTTAGGGGGGATAAATTGTATATAGTACATAGTTTCTTTTTGAGGCCCCTGACTGCGATTCTGTAACCTCCAGTTACACTGCTATTCTAGTAATTTAGATACTACTCAAGACATGTATAAATACATTGATAAAATGTCAAACGGCAATGGCTTACAAGGGCTCACTTGTTGAGCTGCTTCTTTTTGGAACTTATTGTGTCTGGGAGCATGTTTACATTGTGGGCAATCACCTTGTAATCCAGTCAAGAATGTCACGTACATCTACCTTTTGGCTAGCATGCACTGAGTATAGACTAGTCCCCGACATTTCTCTTTTCCGCGACGGGAATAATCCAGGTAAGCCGTTCTGTACTGCCCTTTTACGTTTTTCTCCAGCATACTTAGGTTACAATCGGTACATGCACAATCACATCTGTGTTCTTGCCTGCAATGATCCTCTACTTTACAGAAGCCGGTAGAATTAAACAGAAGATCGATCCTTTGCTGTAGAAAATTTATAATCATCTTTGCTTCGAGCGACCTGTTCATCGAACAATAGACCTTGTCACGGTTTTCGACGCCAACTTGACGAGTGGGCAAACGCGTGAGAAATGACAGTGTTTGTATGAGAATCTAATTTCGAATAACTTCCGTAGAACGGCTGTTCCGAAAAAAATATGATTTGTAAACTAAAGCTTCATTCCCAAGGATTCTACTGAAAAAAATTGCGGGCGTTACATGCGCTAGAAGACCTAGAGCCACTTTTTAAATTTCCTATACATTTGTCTGTAAGAAAGTCCCAGGAAACTTACACACAAATATATGGAAAATCTAAAACAAGCCTCTGGAGAAATTTAAGCACAGGTACGCCCCCAAAATTTTTTAGGACAATCCTTTGCTTTTTAGCTTTAGTTTACAATTGATATTTTTTTCAGAACAGCCGTTTTACGGAAATTATTCAACGTTAGATTGTGATACAAACACTATAATTTCTCAAACATTTGCCTACTCGTCAAGATGGCGTCGAAAACCGTGACAAGCTCTATTGCTTGCACTTGCGGCTGAGTGTCGGCTCCTTAAGTTTAGCTTCAGGGCATGACAGAAATACTGCATCCTTTCCTTACTAAGTTTAGGCAGATTCTCCTAGGGATTGTTGATCAATATTTCCTCGAAAAAGATTGCTTTCGTTCGAGGTTTTACTCTGATAATTGAATGGCTGAATAAGGAATTGAATATAAAATGAATAGCTGAATGTTGAATGCGACGATGAATATTGAATAACGCGTTGAATGTTGAATATAAGTTGATTATTAAACGAATAGTTGAACACATAATACAAAACTACATATAAAATTAAACGAATTAAATATTGCTACATTTGGCTTGCCATACTGTGGAAGACCAAAATAAGATCATATTTTAAACTGTTTTCCGTTTGAGATACAACAGAATCTCAGTCAGTGATCAAAGTCTAGACGAAAATAGCTTTCAACGATGTCATTACCGTAAATGACCTAATAAACGCCCCGGGAGTCTATTAAATTGTAAGGGTCCAAACGGGGGCGTTTAATAGAAAGGAGGCGCTTAAAAGACATGGGCGTTTAATCTCATAACTGTAACAAGCTCAACCAAACTAATAGGCATTCGGCGAAAATATTAAGAGAGTTTAAAAATAGTGGAATATCCACCCCATCAATTGATACGTCTAGGCTGTCTAGAGATAATAATAACAATAATAATAATAATAATAATAATAATAATAAAAATAATAATAATAATAATAACATTTATTTATACCGCGCAAATTCAACTATACAGTTTTCAAATGCGCCTTACAATTAAAAATCTCAAAATATACCTTGCAATTAAAGATCTAAAAAAAAAAAAATTACGACATTAAATTACAACATTATATCAGAAAAGGCTTTTTTAAAAAGGTGAGTCTTCAAATTACGTTTAAAAACTTGAAAATCGGAGGTGCATCTAAGATCTAACGGAAGATTATTCCATAGTTTTGGTGTGGCGGCTACAAAGGCTCGGTCACCAAGAGTAGGGAGAGTCCTAAAGTTAGGATTTGAAAGCAGATATTTGTTATTTGATCTGAGGCTGTAGGAAGAATTAGGTTTAAAGTTAACGAGAGATGATAAATAATTAGGAGCTGTTCCATAGTTTGCTTTGTGAGTGATTATAATAACCCTAAATTCTATTCTAAAGGTCACAGGCAACCAGTGTAATTCGTATAATATTGGTGTGATATGGCAAAACCGTGGTGCTAGATATAGAACTCTTGCAGCTGCGTTTTGAACACGCTGCAGTTTAGTGAGGGCGCAATGGGGTAGTCCGTATAAAAGTGAGTTACAATAGTCCAATCTGCTTGTGATGAAAGCGTGCACTAATTTCTCGGCAGATTCTATGCATAGATATTTTCTGACGCGTCTAATATTGTGTAGATGAAAAAAAAGCACTCCTACAAGTTTTGGTTATGTTAAAATTCTGGTTGAAATGGCAGTCAAACCAGGCCCCTAAGTTTCTAAGGGGTTCCGTGCTAGGAGAGATGATGGATTCGCCAATAGTTAGAGTGGCGCTTTTAGTTTTCTGTAGCTGCGCCTTCGTCCCAATGAGCATAAACTCAGTCTTGGAATCATTGATCATGAGTTTGTCATTGATCATCCAGCTACGGATGTCACAGAGGCACGCTTCCATTGCTGCAATGGCGGCGTCTTGATCGGAATCATCGTTTGGATTGAATGCCAAATAGATACCGGTATCATCGGCATAACTGTGCGCCGTTGGCAAGTGCTGGTTAATGACAGCAAAAAGCTCACTAGTGTAAAGAGAGAACAACATTGGGCCGAGACAAGAGCCCGGTGACACGCCAAACCTCAGATCAAAACTTTCTGACTTTGCACTGCCGATTACAATACGCTGGGATATCTATTCGACAGATAGGAGTTAAACCACGTTACTGCTTGATCTTTAATTCCAAATTTGTATTCCAGGCGCCGCAGTAATATATTATGGTCTCCTGTATCAAAGGGAGCGCTTAAATCTAGGAACACTAGTAATGTGACTTGTTGTTTGTTCACGCGGACGAGTATGCCGTTACGCATGCGCAGTAAGGCAGTCTCCGTGCTGTGATATTTGCGGTAGGCTGATTGAAATTCTGGAAACATCTGATTGAATGACACGTGATCAGAGATTTGTAGTGCAGCTGCCTTTTCAGTGATCTTTGACGGGAATGCGAGATTGCTGACGAGCCGGTAGTTTTTCTTTATCAAATCCAAGTTGACTTTCTTTAACTTTGGTCTCACTAAACCCTCTTTCCAAATGTCAGGAAAATGACCACTATTGAGCGAGAGATTAACCATGCTGGAAATGGTCGGTAAGAGTTCATTAATACAGTCTTTAACAATCGTGGTAGGTATAGGGTCATTGTCGCAGGTCTTGTTTGGGGCATTCAGCACCAGTTTTGTTATACCTTCAGACGATATAGGCTCGAAGTTAGTGAAGGGTGTGCCAGCAAACGAGTGCTCTTGGACGCTACTCCTGGTCGAGTAGTTAGGCTGATTTGATGAGGGGTCAATTCTACCCAGCTTTGAGCGAATGTCATCGATCTTTTGTGTAAAGAATCTCCCAAAATCATTAGCAAGCATAGCAGGGTCAGAGTGTTTGGGGTATTGTTCCTGTGACGACCCTCCTAGCAATGCACTGGCCGTCTTGAAAAGCTTTCTCTGAGCACAATCGTTTTCATTAATAAGATTGAAATAATAGTCACGCCTTGCTTGCTCGATCACGTGATTTGTATGATCGCGTGCCTTGATGAATTTTACCCTGTCTGACTCGAGCCCTGTCCTTCGCCATATTCTTTCATTCCGTCTACTTAAACGCTTGGCTTCCTTGATTTCGTTATTGAACCAAGGAACCCGCGGACGAACCGTGATAGTCTTCTTCTGAAGTGGAGCATGTTTATCTAAAAGGCTGGTCATGGTTGAACCGTAACAGGAAACAAGGTCTGTAAGTACAACGGGTGGGTCCTGGCATAGTCTCAATTTCCTGAGATCATCCTTGAACGCTTCAATGTCAATAGCCTTAGTCTTCCGGTAGCAGACCTCCTTAACAGTTGTAGCCGGCATATGGAGAGTTAGTTTAGAAAGAACATCGCAATGATCTGACAAAAAACTGTCAGAGATGGGCGGGGTCTGAACAAGGCCATCCAGGTCCCGTGTAATGATCAAGTCTAAAGAGTGTCCAGAACGGTGAGTTGGTGTAATCACATGTTGTGTTAGCTCCATGCACTCCAGGAAATCTAAAAACTTTATAGCGTCGGCATCATCTGGGACGTCCACATGAATATTCATGTCTCCTACAATGAGGAGACGTTCAGATGATAGCACAATTGATTCTAGGTATTCGGCAAATTCGCTGAGAAAGGTGGCTACCGTTACCGGGTGTTTTTCAGAGTACGGTGTCCGATAGATAATGGCTACCTTGACTTTGTTGTTTCCTACGATGACAATATATTCAGCAAACTCAAACGAGGTCTTTTCGCCAGCATATCTCTCTTTCAAGACTCAACATCGATGTCAAAATCCTAGCTCAGGGTTACTGTGTTGCCATCGTTAGTCTGTCCTTACTATTAACTTGACATTGAACAAGATGAAATAAGCAAAGCCTTGTTAATCAAATAAGAAAATAAATGAATGAATGATTTTGCTAATTATTCGAGGTTGCCTTGCACCGAGAGTCATAATC
Organism: Porites lobata; assembly: GCA_942486035.1. Classification (NCBI taxonomy): domain Eukaryota; kingdom Metazoa; phylum Cnidaria; class Anthozoa; order Scleractinia; family Poritidae; genus Porites; species Porites lobata. The sequence goes on from CALNXK010000104.1 coordinate 222,345, forward strand.
TGCAAGCCATTTTTCTTCTTCTTCATATTTAGGACACAAAAGGGAGGTTGGACTCCGAGGCGTTCCTAGCGGCGACCGCAGAAACTGGGAATAAGAATCGCGACGACTTTCATTGCATGCAAATGAGACTCGTGATAAGCATGTGGTTTATTTTCGGTGACGATTGAGGTGATGTGCGTACTTGATCACGTTCGGGCTTTTTGGCTATGATGTAATTTTCCCCCAATCAAGGCCCTTGATTTTCGTGTATTCATACACGCGTAGTAGGACGTGAAAATAATACAGTGAAACCTCTATTAAGCGAACCCCCAAGTAAGCGAATTAAGCGAACACTAAGCCGAGTCCCGAAATTAACGTCTTTTATTTTCCTTTATAACAAACCCCTATTCAGCGGACACTAAAAAAATGTATTTGGCCGATTTCTATTGCTAAAAACCTCAATTAAGCGGACACCGGACAGAATTGACAATAGTAGTGTTGGCTTGCGTCCTTGAAATACGTTTTGTAGTCGGTTAATGTTTTTGCGTTTACAAACAAATTAAAGTTGGCAATGAAAGGTGATGAACTTGAACTCTGGGTAGCTTTCTTAACAACTTTATCACAATACAGTGTGCGCAATTTTTACAAACCTCTCTTAAGCGGACACCCTCTATTAAGCGGACACTTGAGAAGGTCCCAAAGGTGTCCGCTTAATAGAGGTTTCACTATATGGCGGAGGAAATCCTGAGGCATTACGTTTCTCAGAATATTGACGTAATTACTGTAACTCTACATGAAAGTGAAGAATGATCATCGCAGTAAATTTTCCAATTTACGCAATTGGAAAGAAGAAGCCTGTAAAAAATCAGGGCTTCAACGGGATTCGAACCCGTGACCTCTGCGTTAGCGGTGCGTTGCTCTACCAACTGAGCTATGAAGCCACACATTGGGAGCGAGGTCAATTTATTGAGTTCATATCTCCCGTGAGGAGTGAAATGATGTGAAGTATATGAAATAATTCATTTTTGAACTGCGGTTGTAGATGAAAGTGAAGAATGATCATCGCAGTAAATTTTCCAATTTAAGCAATTGGAAAGAAGATCATTCTTCTTCCGACACATCAATTATAGAGATGGGTTTTGTAAAAATAACAATATTTTAAAGAACACTGATAATATCATCCGCAAGAAATGGACTTAGAATTGTTAAAAGGACATTGAAATAATTGAGCGTGGATCATTGTTGTATATTTGGACGAATTGTGCACATTTGTTCCCGTTATTGTACTTGATATGGAGAAGATTAGCCTCCCCGCAGACGTCCTTTGGGGTTCGTTTGTCACGCATTCATTTCTCCCCCACGGACGTCTGCTAAACAGAGCCGACTTTTACGTTCTGGATTGTTTGAATAAGCCAATAAGCGGTTAGTTATTGTGCCACGATCAGCCAATCATGCGCCGTGATATAAGTGATGTCTCTGGATGTCTCTGGTATTCTCAAGTGAATTATTTAGTTGCACGGCTATCTTCTACATGAGACGACTCAAACGTTTTGAAGAAATCACAGAAACGATGTAATAAAGCTGCAGTCAGTCTGCTTTTCTTTGAAAGACTTCAGACAACAGTCTCCCACACGAGCGCGGAGCGGTTTTCAGCGCGGTCGAAAACAATAATTACTATTAACTCTGTATATATTCGAAGTATTAAGAAAAGATAACTTGTAAACGTGTATAGGGAAGATATTCAAAACATTCTTCGAAAACAAAGGCCGTTTCCTTTTTTGCGAAATGTAATTCCACCAAGGTCATGGGTCGCGAACCAAGGACCAGTACGCAAAATTTGGTTATATTTTTTCAAGAGTCGGTAAAAGAAATTATAAAAAATTCGAAGTCTACAGCAATGTGCTTCCAACGGCAGGAAAACGTTTTTCTGAAAACTTGTTCCGCAAAAAGGCACGTCCTCCCATTGCGTTTTATTTATTCACAAGCTAAGTAAACATGACCACGGTGCCGCCGAGTCCAAACTTCAAGCTACAACGACAAATTAAGCTACCTGTCAACAAACTTTAATCTCGCTCCTTCAAAGAAAGAAAGAATGCTTATAATGAATAAATCATTGAACCTTTCATTGTTCATTGTATTTTATTTCTCGACGAAATATTTAATCATGCTCGGGAAAGTCGCCGACCAAGGACCACATAGTAACTGTACAAGTCACTCGCTAACATTTCCTCCACCGATCGATCTTCAACCAAGCTTCTGGGCTTCCGTAAACAACAGAGAAAGTCCCTCTATCGACAACCCTTATATTCTCTTTGCTAATATCACTGAGCGTTACAGCATGAATACCAATATTTTCCAGCTTTGTAGATTGATCTTTCAAGATTTACCAGGGGAGAAACAACATCAACAGTAATGTCCAGTAGTTCCACGCAATATGTCGCAAACAAGCAGCAAAGCCTGAGAGATAAGGGATTTGCCAAATCCCGTCGGCAAATTTCTGAACTCATCGGTCTTCGCTATAAAATTTGCAGGATAGCTTCTCTCTCATACTTGTTTAACTCTGTATTAATTACAAATTTCTCGCACACTCGATCAAAAGCCTCACTGATCGTGAGAATCTTAAGAAGCGGCTCGGGTTACGTTTTACAAAAATCCGTAAACGGCCTGTGATTGGTGAACGTAAAAGTCGGCTCTGTTTAGCAGACGTCCGTGGGGGAGAAATGAATGCGTGACAAACGAACCCCAAAGGAAGTCTGCGGGGAGGCGAGGAGAAGATGCGATCAACAGGAGTGTGAAAGAGCTATTACAGCCTGACGATGGGATTTCGTTCACCGAAAAGCGAATAAGCCAAAAAGCCTCATAATCACTGCAAAAAAACTGTCCTCGAATTGTTAAAACGGCATTGAGGAGTATCTATTGAGGTTTATTCAGTTATTTGGACGAATCCGTTCGACCATTTGTCTTCGTATGCAAACAGGGAATGAATTAATGTTGTGTCAACTAGAAGCACAGATTTTAGAACCAACAAGCGTTACGCTATTTTGCTTGAATTCTTAGGTGATCTTTCCCTTAAAGTAGGGTTTTGTTTGTCGGTGATTCCATTTAGCAGTGCTATTAATGTAATTTCTACAAGAAATGCTGCGCTGGTATAAACAAGTCTCTAGAACATTCAGGTGGAGAAAGGCAATCGGATACTTTGACTGCGTTTAAATTACTTGGCTAGGTCAGAGCACGTATAGTCCAGGGCCATGTGTCCGAAAAATCGTTCTCGTGGGCATTTCATGAACATTGAAGTTTCTTTGCAGAAACTTACAGTTTAAATGGTGTTGAATCGAAAAAAAGTTGTCTGCAATTTTTCCAGAGCCATTTAGGCCTGTTTTATGCAAATTAGGTATGACGTCATTATATAGCTGATGAATGACAACAAAATGCCTTCAGTTTGATTCGCGACTTTGTGAATCAAATATAATAATGCATTTACAACTGCAGTTTACATCACATTTTGACTGTTTCAAGGAATGAACGAATGGACCACATATTTAAAGCAAGATACACGGGTTGTCATTTCAGAAACGTCTTTTCTTTTCTCCAGATATTTACTACATCTTTTAATGAATCCCCTTTGAATTTATGAGTCCAATTCTCCAGCTTTTTAAAGTTCTCTTTCTGTTCTCTGGCGATTTTTAAACACCAGAAAATATATGGTATAATGCTGTATGAGTCCAGCTAGAAAAGGCATGCGTTTGATGGTCTCCCCGTGGTTTAAAACTCAACATCTTATTTGTTTTCAGGTTATTCTTCCCCTCTTATTTGATTTTAGTGTGCGAAGGCATATTTACCTGACGACTACTACTGTGTATGCAATATATCTGGAGAAAACCCCAAGATTATGGAGTTTTATTTATTTATTATTATCAATTTGCCGCATTAAAACAATACATTCATTAATAAAATTAAATGGGTGTATACCATGTTTAGGAAGGTCCCACACTTAGACGACCTGGTTTCCTGAATCGGCGAGATGCACATGATCATGCACGATGACCTCTTAACGCACCCTTGGGGCATCAATCGAGGGCAGTTGCTTTTACGAAGAATAGATAACGGCGGGGATATGGCTCAAATACAATGCGATAGATTCTTGAAGGGGAACGTATGAAGCGTACTCAGACCTCACATCATAACAGACTCTGCTCTAAGTGATTTGCATATGGAGGCGTTTTTGGCGAGCGAAGCCGATTACACAAGTGTAATTCTAGCAATTTTTGCCATGAACATCATCTGCCAGCAAGGTCGATAAAGTGAGCGAGGGACGAAACACAACTCAAAGACTTTTTAATCGCAATGGAAACCGACGGGCTTCAAGAGAGGCTTTTGCGATTTGAAAAGGTCATGGAGTTTCCGTGTTACTAGTAACTCAAGTTTGCACAGGACTACATGACGTTTGTGATGTGTAAGACTGGAATCTTCACCTTGAGTCCCTCAAGGCTTTGGCACGGTATTTCTTTGCTCAAGGCAGGCTGAGCTTTGCACGAATGGTGCCACTATATACATCTAGCGCAGATGCACAGGTTTAAGATCGATGATCCCGATATTTGCCTTGAATTCATGCAAAGAAACTTTTGTATAACCAAGAAGGAGCGCCCATTCTGTGCAATTGGTCCGGACCATGCTATAGAACACGTCAACAAGTTGATGAAGGTTCGGGGAGGACACAGCAACCAGCAGCCATGGGAAGATGGTTCCTTGAGGCCCCAGAACTGAGTCGACTTGCGGCGCAAGCTGAGGAAATGGTGGGATTACAAAGAGCTCCATCATTACACCATCATGATTTAAGCGATGTGCTAACAAAGCGCTATAAAGAGAATATACAGAAGCTTAAAGATGTGCTTTAAGTGAGTGACCCTTTCGCGACAGAAAGTCATCTGGTGAACATCATCACAAAAGCAGTTATGCTATATTACATCAAGGAGGGAGTGCTAATGCAAAATGACATCGGTCAGGCGTATTTTGGCACATTAGTTTGTTCAAGCAAAAATCGTCGAGGCCCCAAGCAAAAGGTACATGTCAAGTCATGGAAGTTTGTTTGGCAAACAAAGAAAAACAAAACAACTAGTGGAATCGCACCCTTAAAGGATGAGAGAGCTCTCTTCACAGGTTTCTTAGTTGTGATTCTCTCAAGGCCTGATCTTCACATGGAAGATACCATAAGCACTTTTAAGTTAGCTGAGTTTCCGAGTACACCCTTCTCCTCTGATGGTAGTTTGCTACACTGAATTGCCAAGAGCAAGCTGATTAACATCCTAGAAGGCCTTCTACCTCATCAGTAGCCACAAACGCCTACAGTACAACCTCGCTCTCCAGACCCTTTCAGTACGCGTTTAGTAATTTTTTATGCCATTGCAGCAGTTCAGTCACTGGGAACGCCATCGTGGGTAAGAAACAAGCGTGACCTAGCAAGCCATTTCATAGAAGTCGTTGATGCTAAGACTAATGTTTCCACCTAGGTTCATTTGTATTTGACCATTACTAGATCCCCTACTCCTTAAAGGAAGTAACGCGCCAGTTTAACGACTGGTTACAAACAGAGCAGGGATATACAATGATTACTGTCGATGATGTTATTGACAAAACAACTATGAAAGATCTTTTGAACTGGAACCAGAATAAGGAGGCACTGGCTATAATCCTTGCAACAAATCTCATCGAGTGCAAGAAAGACTCGCAGATGATGTATGTAGTAAATTCTAAAGGTGACTGCATGACATCTAATACTGTACTGCATGGTCTAGACACCACAAAGAGAGGAGAAACGTCCACATTCATTTAAAGCCAAGATACAGATGTACTCGTTCTGACGCTCTGGACTTACAAGAGACTTTGTCTGGATACTACATTGACTGCAGAGACAGAAGGAAAAGGAAGAAGTACTCCACTAGGAAAACTCTACGAGGTGGTCGGAGAAGACCTCGTGAAAGCTTTACCTGGCTTTCACGCTTTTTCAGGATGTGATCAGACAGGCACCATCAGTATAAAAAGCAAAGTGTGTTTTTCGAATAATCCAAAGAGAGCCAAACGACCGATGCTCGATACCTTCTCTAGCCTAGGAAACAGCGACACCATCCCAGATGATATGTACATAAAGCTAAAGCGCTTCGTCTGCCAGTTGTACATCCCATCGACACAGCTGAGAGAGCCCTAGGAGAGGTCAGATTCTTTCTTTATAGCAACACACACTAAGTAGATAAACTGCTACACCTTGCTAAAGCAGCCGTACACAAGATGACAAAATGAGCTAATCTCGTTGCATTGGTATCGAAGTCTTGCGACAACCCAATACTAGCATTCCTAGCCTAACGTTACACGAATGGCAACAAGATGGGGATGCAGCCTGTTCCAACCACACTCCCTACCAGCACCTTATCCAGCTGATTCAGTGTCGATGAAATTCGCATGCTTCACAATGAGCTGTACGTGCAGGAAGCACAACCTCTAATGCACAGATATGCCTGGTTCATGTAAAGTGAAACTTACGAACAGAAACTTTAACACTGACACAGTTAAGCATGTTAGAACGGATAACAGTTACGATGAGGACCTTCAAATCTAGTCTCATCAGCTAAGAATTCTAAATTTTCGGAAAAGGCATTATAGAGGCTTTATATGATAGAACAGACTTAAAAGCGTGCTTGTACACAGTTTCTTTTGGATTATGTGAGGGACTTCGGCTATGTATAACAAAGCCAGACTTGAGTACCCTGTGTTTTAGGGGTATAAATGTAATTTGCATAAATTAATCTTACATGACTTCGAAAAAATTGCAGACAACTTTCTTACGATTTAACACCTCTTAAACTTTAGATTCCTTGCAAGAAACTAAAATGTTCATGAAATGCCCACGGGATTACACATGGCCCCGGACTAGTACTGCTTTGAGCTTAATCCGTTTTACATGTATTAAAATAATTTTTAGCTCGTGTTTATCAAAAGCGCGTTCTAAAGCAGTTCAATTTAGCCATAAACGCCTATATTCTGTCTTTAATATAGCTCGTACTGCATATACTAACCGTTACGTACTCATCATATGGAAACATCTATTTGAAAGCATCGCACTTTTTAAACCACGGTTAAAATAAAACTCATGTATGTAAAACTTGGCTATTTTACAAGAAAGTGCGCTGTCGTTCGGAAAGTGTTTGACAGTCACATGAGAAAGCAAACTATTTTACAACTAAAAAGCGTTAATAATTGCTTTTAAAAGTGATCTTTGCTTTATAAGTAGAAATGCTGCGCTGATAAAAAGTTTCTAGAATCATTGTAGAATATTCAGGTACACATGCAATCGGATACTTCGAGTCACGCTGTATTTTGGCAAGTCCGTACACAATGAACCGTTCAAAAAGATTTATATGTTTTTCTTTGATTATTGAACTGTCTTTTCTACACTAATTCAATTCATCCATGAGCTCGCTCCTAGGAGCCTTTGATTAACCTTCAACTACTAGAAGCAACTTCAACTACTCCTCTGACGTTACGTATGTGTCATGTATGTGCTTTGTCCTTGACTTCGCATGTGCCACTCTACCCAGCACTTCTTTGGCCAATGGAAACTACTAGTCTACAAATTGAACTAGTCTATTTATTTTCGAAGTTCCCTAGTATGGGAAATGTGAATATGTTTTTCATACTGACGTCTTCATTGATGTTTCCTTGATGTCATTGATTTGACTTGATCTTTGCCTCGTGGTGCTGCCTTTGATTGTCGCAGATTGCTTGAAATTACAGCATTTAATATTGCCTAGACATCATTGGAAATTTTCACCTTAGATTTATAAACTGTAACGATGGAACTATAAATCTTTTTCCAGTTTAAGTTTAGTCTGACTATTTTATGTACCGTAAAGCAGTCAGTAGTTACTGTGTAACTTGTGCTGCACACTGGCTCCTTAAGAATTTATCTCCTCCTCATTTCTTATCTAACCTCCAAGCAACCAAGAGGCGTCCTATAGACAGGGGGCGTCTAACAAAATTTTAGCCGGGTAGAAGGGGCGTTTATTAGATAAGAGACGTTTATTTGGGAGTGGGTGTTTATTAGGTCATTTACGGTACATCCACCACGATTCAGTTGCAATGTAGGAATATAGTTTTGAAGCCTAACACCCTCACTGGTCCTCGAGTTAAGAGTACCGTAAATGATCGATTAAGCGCTGCTACCTGAACAAGCGCCGCGGTGCTAATTTAGGTATTAACAAATTAACGCCCCACCCTTGTTACGGCGCTTGATATCTATGGGATATTATATGGCCGCTCGGAGATACGAAATTTCTCTTCGAGTGTTGAAAAGTATTTCTCGAGTGAGTGCAGCCAACGAGTGAAATATTTTTTCAACACGAGAAGAGAAATTTCGTATCTCCAAGCGGCCATGTAATGTTCTATTTATTATATAAACACCAATGAAATACCAAACCATTTCACTTTAATAGTTTTTTGGTGTGAAAGGCGCGATTTATTAAGTAGCCACAGCAAAGGTGATATTTTCACATGTGAAGATAACATGTTATTTTCACATGTGAAGATATCAAGTTTTTGCTCGAAAGCTCACCTGGTATTTCATTGGTGTTTATATAATAAAAAGAGATATCAAAACTATATCACTTGAGAAATAAGACCTCTACCAACTCGTGAGTTGTAAAGTGTTAATGTAGGTAGGGAATCTCTTGAAAACGGGCTATATTTATATAACAGTTCGAGGTCCATATATCATATATTAAATTGTGCACACCTTGTACGCGCCTCACTTAATTCTCTCTATATTCCTCACAGTGTTTTACCCGTAGTTGAAATAAAAGGCCGCTCTCGTATAAGCGCCGCACCTATAACAGGGAAAATTAAATAAGCATCGCGACGCTTAATCGATCATTTACGGTAAGTAGAATATGATAATGAGAAAGACGGCCATCTTGGACTGGCGACGAGAATTGTAAAACGAATTGGGAATAAAGGTATGTGATAAAACAAATGCTTCAAAAAGTCGTGCCGGAAAAGTAGTGCAAAAAATTAAGACGACGTGCCAAAAATGTCGCCCTGGGAAAATTCGTGCCAAAAAAAGTCGTGACAAGTAAATTGGAGTCGACCGTAAAACGACTGAGGTGGTGTAAAAGAAACTTGATGAGCGAAATTAGGTGGCACTAACCGGGCTCCTTAAATAGTATTTCTCAACCTTGTTTAGGCTCAGAGTTTTTTGGTTTGTTTTGTAGTATATCTGTTTTACCAAGTTCATCATTCTGTACAGCTGTCGCCGCGGTTAAAAAGTAATTTCAGATAAGTACAATAACAAATAGGATGAGAAAGAACTTCATGTTCCAGGATTTATCGACAGCCGCTCAGATAGGACACCTCGGTAAACGGATGTTTAATATAATCGCTCAGTGCTCCGGAACCAATCAGGGCGTACCATGAATGATCTACAGCCAAAGCCAATGTGAGCCGATCTTGTTTTAACACGAACAGAATGGCCGGGGTAAAAAATCTGTGCAAGGAAGTTAAATTAGCCACACAACCAAACAGCACACTTTAGAACGAGTACCTTATTCAAGTTGTCTGTCTACCGAGCAATGAAGTTGATTTGGGTTTTTGCTTTCGTTTTTTCTCTCGGCGCGTTGTCTCTGTTGGCGGAGAGTATTCCCCGGCAAGAAGACACCCAAGTGCTGGCGTCAAAGCAGAATGATCCCTCGGTAAATTACCGTTCTGATTCGCTGAACAGGCTGAAGAGAGAAATCGCCACAGGTTTGTTGATTGATCACCGCACTCAAAGTCCTTTGATCGATTCGGTGATCTTCTTTCTAGTTCGTCGCACTCATTCCCTCCCTTGGCTCTCATTTTTTTGAAGAACTTCCGCTCGGCCGTCGCGCTCGGCTTTCACATAGTCCCACAACTCGAGTTTCGGGCAAGTCTCGGTTTTCTCAGACTATAAATCAGATCTCTAGCTTTTCTCTGAGATACATGATTACAGTGTATCGTAACTGAATTTAACTAACTTATTGGTACTTAATTTCGCGGGTCTTTCACAGTAAAAGTATTTTTGCGTTTTTCGCGGTTGAGGAAAGAAATGACGAAATAAAGACCTGCGAATAAAAATTCTCGCGTTATTTCAACACCCTTACCGTATTTAATACCCATAAAGAAAATTCAAATTACAGAAAAAAATATTAACATAGCAACAACATATTCAAGGGTATCAACAAAGTAGGAGGAAAACTGCTAACTGATTTTACTGGTAGGTTCTATTTTCTATCTTCGGTTAAATGTGAAATAACGTTAATTTTCCAAGAAATTGTAAAAAGTTCAGACAATTTGAGAAATAGAATGAAGTTGAGAACTATTAAATCGCGAAATTTAATGCCTTTTTTTCAAATTTGCCTGTTGAAAGCGTGAAAATACCTGAAACAGCTCGCCCAAATCGCGAAATTTGGTACCAATAAGGTACGAAACTCAAAAGAAAGTCTTTTCACATTCTTCGTGAAGTCCCAAGGAAGGTTTGAACGAGCTCTCTTATTAACCGCGCAATATACGCTTAAAAGCACCCAACCCAAGCCGATTCCATCGGTTTGAAGCTCTTTGCCTTAAAAGAACATTTTCTTATGTATTTTCTTGACACCTCAGTTATAGGTTTTGACTTGATAATGACGTTTAAAATGATTTTATTGAGCATTTCTGTTATATTTCATTTTATTGTTTATATAAGTGGCATTTTGCATCTTAATTCACTAGGTCAATTATTTTACAAATGCAACTACTTTTGAATTTGAAGTCAATAATGACATGAGGACATCAAAACGTCATTACACATTACAATATCGCTGATTTTTACTCTCTCAATTGTTTTCCTAAGGCTTCGGTTGTGGGAATTTAATATCTAGAATCTTTAAGAAATTGCTTCTCCTTATAATTATCATAAACTCAAGCCTTACATGTTAAATCAGCTAGAACTGAAAACTCGCAAGGAATCCTGCGCTTGTACCTTCCTGCAACCCTCCAAAGTTACAGCCCGCTTTCTCTACTCCAATTTATCTCGGGTAAGGCAGTGAATGATACACAATTTCCTTGTTTGTATATCGTATACAGTATGTACAAAAATGTTTCAATTATTGACCTAGGGGGTGTGAAAGGTAAACTTTGATTACTTGACCTTCTGCTTAAAGAGGGGGTTCTAAGCGTTTTTAACAAATATAGAAACTGTTGTGCGTATTTTATCGAGAAGTTTAAAAAAATTCCAAGAGGATAATCGAATTTAATTTCAAATTAAAAATCAATTGTTCTTTCAGTTGGCTGGCGCAAAGTAAATAAATGGCCAGTATGTTTTGAAGCAAAAGGCAGCCAGTTCGGAAGATTTTACGTTCCCGGGGGAAGATTAGCGGCCGTAAAGCTGGTTCATCTGTACGGATACGTGTCTTGTCTCGCTGCAAATCCAACTTACTGGTCCTACTGGGGCTGTGGTGACAATCCGTGGAACGGGATAAACACTCAAGTCAATGTTGTCATCACAGATTCAAACAACCACATTCTACTCCCGCCAATTCAGTTCCAGAAGATCAGCAACTTAAAGTGGTACAAGGTTCCCGGATATAATTCCCTCTCACCTGAGCTTGTTCTGCACTTTTTTACGTCTCCCAAATGGGTTCATCCGAACCAAGAATTACGCGTGTGGTACGGTGAAAACTTGGTCAAGGGAAGCGGAGATAACGGAGGCAAAGTGTGCGCTGATGTCTATGCTCTCTTTGTGTGACATAAGAGATTCAATTGCTACTTTTCTAAAGGTTTTAAAAAATGTAAGGGATTAAAGGGAATTTTGCTATATCATCTTTCTCACTTGACTCAAGTTTGACTATTGAACTGTGCTCGTTTCGTCTATCAATTCTCCGTTTTCACTGTCACGCCATTAAAAATAAAAACGAAACCATTCAATACAGAAAGTCCAGAATCTAGGAAATGGAAGAAGATCAATATACAATACACCTAGCCAAAAATCAGGTCTCTGCCATATTTCGTGTGCGAGATATTCGGAAAGATGTTTTACCCAAATTTACAAAGCTTTGTATGGAGACGCCATGTTGTTGTCCCTTTGAGGGGTACAAATATGGCCACCGGAAACCAAACGACACATTAAGTCATCGCTTGAGGAATTCATAAAGTTGGAAATTCAAGTGTCCCTATATCGCAAAACGAAGAGCCCTTTTGAACCGAACATTTGTATACAGCTATTTCGAAATGGTTGTAGGAAGACGTGCACGCGACAATCCCGAAATTAAAGTTATTGTGGGTGGTTTTGAAATTTGAAACTATGGTACGAGAAGCAATGGACGTGTTTGCGAGTCCGAAAGGAAAGTAAAAAAAGTCGGTTCGACGGCTACACTGCCAGTAACAGTGTATTGATCATATCCCAAATTAGCTTTCGGGATTGTCCCGTGCGCATTTTTTTCCGACAAACATTCTCGAAATAGCTGTAAACAAAGGTGTTTAGCTGCTGTAATATCTCATAAGACAAAATACTCACAATAATCGATAATCCCTTACTTTGAATTTTGGTGATGTCATGTGAAAACCGGGAATTGCATTATTCCCATAATTTTTTTTTACTTTTTAGTAAGATAGCAAAAGTTAAGATTAAATGATTTTTATACATTGTAACAGTGCAGCAATAAAACTGATCGTAGAGCGTATTTTCCGAGTTTCTGATCTTGTTGCGGGGGCAAACTTCTACAATATGAGGCGACCGTTGTAATTAAAACCCAAAGTCAGACGAAACTGCTTTCGTCTGGCTAGAGTTAAAATAAAGAGTTTAACTGCGCTGAACGTCAGAGGTAACTGCTAACCGTCTGTTGTTAAAATAAAGCTTTTGACTGGGGTGTCTGCAAGAAGGGGAGGGGGAGGCAGAAGGCGAAGAAAAATGATGAACCAAGCAGGCTATTTCAAACTACGAACTGAGACTGGGTGCGAATCTGCCCACGAAACAAGATAGAGGAAGTTGAAAGACACAACAGGTCCTCAACTCATTTTCATGGACTCTACCAGAAGCAGACTAATCGGCTGCTGACTATACGGTGAAGCTTAGCACGAAAGGAGGTGACTTTTTCAGGTGTCAAGTATATGAAAGGGTAGTAATTTTTAAAGTTGCAGTCTGGACAAAAGAGTAGGCGAAGTTATAATTTAAGTACAGTGGAACCTCTCCTTTAGGCCCAGAGGGTATTCGACCAATAATTTAGTATAGGTGAGCCGCTGAGGGTTTGAAACCTGACCCTGTTTAGGAAAAAACCCTCAAATTTATTACCCTGTTTGCGACAAATTAAAGGACATGTACACTGTTTAAGGCAGACTTTCGCAAAATTATAAACCCTGTTTAGGACAGAGAGGACGAAAACTATACCCTGTTCAGCGGCACATCCCCGTATACGCCATCTAAGGGAGCAACCCCCTCCCTGGGCCTTTGGGACACCTCTACTCTCGGGATACTTCCATTCTAGGGACACAAATTTGTTCCCCGAAAAACACCCACAATCTTCGTATCTATTACCTCTATTGAGGGGACACTTCTATTCAGGGGAAAGGGACACATTTTCTAGGTCCCGAAACCCCGGTTTAACCTCCTAATCATAATTATGGAAGTTTCACAAACTGAATTATCTCACTTAACCCGATGTACTGCTCTTGTGTGAATTTAACCTATAATGTCACAGAGATGGTCAGTTATTAAGAAACCCCAGCCCAACCGCTATTGAAGGGTCTCTTGCGTCGGTCCTGAGGGAATAGAGGTTCCACTTTATTTCAAACGGCCTTTGAGCATTGTCAACGTTGTGTACATGTCTCATTACTATCTCAGTCTGTAACAGATGAGACCTTTAGTACACTTAGGTCCAAATGTCATTACAGACAGGACCTTATTACGCTTGGGTTCAAAATGTTATTATAGATAGGACCTTTATTACACTTGGGTCCAGTTATTACCCTTGTGCCTTCTACAGACGCTCCTTATAGTTGTAGCATTTAATTCCAACGCTAAATACAACTCATAAGAAGACTTCTTGCTAGTAGATATGTGAGAGGTACCACTTTTTTATAATGGAAGGTATATAAAAGGGTAATGGGTTGAACCTTTAGACGGAGCCTCCTTGGTAAAACTTTGCAATGTATTTCCGGGGGGAAGGTAGTCTCGGAAAATTACCTCCAACCTCTCGTGAAACGCAACCTTGGTTTAGAGGAATGCTCTCAACTGAGGCAGCTGTCACCTATCTCGCTGATGAGAGTCTCATGAACATGGAAAGGGCCTAGTCATGGGTTCTACGTTTATCGACCTAACTAAGGCTTTTGACACAGTTAACCATGACATTTAGATTACTAATAAATTAAATTATTATTACGTATGCTATTAAAGCTTTCCAAAGCTTAAGGACTACTTCTTGGAAAGAAATCAGCTCGTGTGCATCAATTCTCAGTCCTTTGAAGAGCTTGCTATTACTTCTAAAGTGCCGCAGGGGTCCATCCTTGGACTCCCATTGTTCATTATTGTCAATTCATTCAATCAGTGTACTGAACAGTTTAGGGAACATAATGTCCTGTTTGCATACGCCGTGAGAATCTTTCTTTTCTTTATTTTCTTTCAGTTCAGTGGCGCAAGCTGAATTCGTCACCGGTTTGTTTTGGGAAGAGAAATAGCCACTTTGGAAGATTCTATGTTCCAGTGAGTAGATGGCTGCCATTAAGCCCGTTCATCTGTATGAATACGTGTCCTGTGATACACTCACACCTCTAATTGGTCTTACTGGGGCTGCGGTGACAAGCTGCAGGCTCAAGTCAGCGTTACCATAACAACCACCGCCAATCGGATTCTTCTGCCACCGAAACAATTCCTCACGATTCCTTCCTTAGAGTGGTACAAGATTCCCGGATATGTCTCTGTCTCGCCAGAGCTGATCTTGTCAGTTCTGTCGACTCCCAATTGGATATCTTCACATCAGGAATTACTCTTGTGGTACGGTGAGGACTTGGTGAATTTTAGCGAAGAAGACAATGGAGGAACAGTATGTGTTAATGAGTATGCTCTCTTTGTTTGAAAGGAAGCAGTTATTTCCAGGCATTGTTCGACTGGATGAAAAAAATGTCATGAAGAAAAGGAAAATCAAAGAATGGAAATGTGAAACGTGCAACCATCGATTTATGGACGCTTCTTGATTATTGAAAAGTATAATATACAAAGGAAGCATTCTTACAAATTAAGATTACCTCGCTCCCCATGTCCTCTTACCATTTAAACAGATATCGATCATTACTTGATTTCTTCTTACTCCCAGGGTCAATAAAACAATCGAAAAAACATGTAGTTTTATGTAGTTTTAACATTTACGTTAATGTATGAAATCCTATTGTGTGACCATTGAAATAAGTGAATTTGTTTTTAAAAGAAAAAAAAAAGTTTTATGCTTAATGTGTCTGATCAACGTTGCCGTGTTACTTCAGCTGCTAATGAGAGGCGTCACTGCCATCCGGGTTATTGCCTTATTTCATTCCGCGCGGGAGCCTGGCACTTTTCCCGGACTTTTTAAATTCCGGATTCAAAATGGCTTCCAAAACAGAGGGTAAAGCAGAGGTTATTGCGCGCAGTTGAAACGGTATTAATGGCCAGATTACTCCAGAAAGTTAATATTCTACAGCAAAGAATAGTGCTGTTTTTTTACGCTATGAAGAACTTCGATTAAAAACCTCGAGAAAAGAAAGATCTAATCGGAGACTTTCGCTACTTGGAAGTGTTGGAAGGATTCCAGAATTGTTCGGCAAAAAATTTGAACAAAGAACCGTCGTGTTTCCTTTTTTTTACGGCGCTGGATCCAACCGAATATTGGGGGAATGATAAGACAGTGGGTGTACCTGTTTTTACCAACCGTAAAATAAAAACTTCCAAAAAGCAAAACACGCCAGAGTGACGCTGAGTAAAAGAGCAATATCGTATTAGGTCGGCAAGGCTTACATTAGGTTTTCCCTCCGTCGCTGCGCACGGTCTCGGTAAAAAATCTTAAAGATCTGACCATACACAATTCTAACCGAACATAGATAAAAGCAAATATACTTCAGTCTTAAAAGAGAGGCATTTCTCGTCCGGTAACACTGCATATCCTGTGACCAGACGTCATGCATTGAGTAATGTTATAATACAGAAGTAATTTTTCTTGCGGGGATAATTGTATATAGTACATAGTTTCTTTTTGAGGTCCCTGCGTGTGATTCTGTACCTTTCAGTTACATTGCAATTCTAGTAATTTAGACACTACTCAAAACATGTATAAATTCATTGATAAAATGTCAAATGGCAATGGCTTACAAGCGCTCACTTGTTGAGCTGCTTCTTTTTGGAACTTATTGGGTCTACGAGCATGTTTACAATTTGGGCAATCACCTTGTAATCCAATCAAGAATGTCACGTACATCTACCTTTTGGCTAGCATGCACTGAGTATAGACTAGTCCCTTATTCTCCTGCATGTGATTTAAGAACAGTCGGTTTTAAATAAATAAGACCACAAAGTTCACTACACTCAGTACCTTTCACGGACAACTCTCTTTTCCGCGACGGGAATAATCCAGGTAAGCCCTTCTGTGCTGCCCTTTTAAATTTTGCTCCAGCATACTTAGGTTACGATCGGTACATACACAATCACATCTGTGTTCTTGCCTGCAATGATCCTTTACTTTACAGAAGCCGGTAGAATTAAACAGAGGATCCTTTGCTGTAGAAAATTTATAATCATCTTTGGTTCGAGCGACCTGTTCATCGAACAATTGCTTGCACTTGCGGTTGAGTACCGGCTCCTTAAGTTTAGTTTCAGGGCATGACAGGAAACACTGCATCCTTTCCTTGCTAAGTTTAGGCAGATTCTCCGAGGGATTATTGATCAATATTTCCTCGAAAAAGAAAGTTTTCGTCCGAGTTTTTACCCTGACTATCCGCCATTTTGAAACTGGACTTTGTAAAAAGTCCAGGAAAATCCGGTAGTGCCAGGCCGCTGCGCGGTATGAAATTAGGCAATTATCATGTGTGGTCCTAAAGACATCAAAGCAAGTCATTTAGCTTCTCTGCTCACTGCAACAAGAAAGTTAGAAAACATTTTTCTCTCCCCATCCTTCCGTTTTGTTCCACTTTACTCTTCCGAATGGCAGGTGTACCCTCACCTTTGCTGGGATGATCTTTTTGTCGATCTGGATTTTCATAGCTTGACACATGCTTTTATCAGATAAACGGCCATTCGGTGGCCAAATTCATTCCAAAGTAGATTTGTAATTATTTGGTATACCAGACTCCGATAATATCAGTATTTGAGGAGTCTAATCCGCTAATTAGGCGAGGGAAATTATGAGAATTTGGACAAAACACAAGTGAAATTTTGCCCTAATTTTAACACTTTACCATTTGATTACCTACTGATAACACGGATGACAAATTGGTCTCGAGCTCACAGTCGTGTTTTTTTTTTTACTTGTTTATCGTATCGAGAACTCCACGCACTGCGGAAAATATGAAAATTTTGGCTTTAGTTCACACGTTCCTGAATTTTGCGACTAAGGGCATAGAGGGACTGTACTCTTCCTCAACCCGTGAAACAGGATGTAACACAATAAGGTGACAAATATCTACAAGTCAACAAAAGAAACCGACAATGAAATTAGATTGCTCTAGTACTCCGTATTTGGTTACAATCTATTTCGGTCACTCATTGGTGACATGCAAGGCAAGGTTGGGGATGCATTGTTTAGTCAGAAATGCGAGAGAAATAAAGGTAACTTCTTGATCAGTTCCGTCAGGAGACCAAAATAACATCATACTAACCGTTATCCATATTAAGCCTCCATCAGTTTGCTTACCACTGTTTCTTTGAATTTAAAATTGGTTGTGCGTCATTCATATTTGAAAGGATTTATCTATTATTTAATGGCACACCCTAAAGCCCAAAACGAAAGCGATGGAAATATCTGATACAACAACAACAAGCTTTATTTGCAGGACCATAAAAATACATATAGTATTGCAAAAGCTATTTATAATTATGTTTAAGAATAAGAACTAAAATTTAATCACTGGCCAATTAAACTACTTTGTTAATAATTCGTCGCGAAAGTCAAAGCAAGATAAAGTATATTTCCTGAATTGTAAATTAATATGGTAATTAGATGTGTTCATCAGTTCATTGATCAAAACGTTCACAGGTAACTGGGTAATATTTGGAATCAGAATCTTAACTTAATTGTAAAAATTATTTCTTATCAAAGCCCATGAGTATTTAGAACAATTAAAAAGAAAGAGAATTTCGTCTTCTATTTGATTGGATCAACAAAAAGGGCAATTCCTTTTATCTCTGGTAGTTTTATTGTATCTACCAAGTTCTATCATTTATTAATTTGTAGTTACTTGTTTGCAGTTTTACTAATTTGTTTCTCTCAGCCGTTCTTCTAGTTACGTCTAGGTAATTAAAAGTGGTATGATCGCTTTTAAAAGATCTAAAAAATTCTACTTTTAGAGAGTGGTGAAGGATGTTTTGCCAATACGGTATATATTCTTATTTCAAACCTACGAAGTTTTTTATTATAGCGGTATCTAACAAATCAGTGTTGAAGTCAGGTAGGTTGAAATACTCGGACATCTCCATCAGGAGAGAGCGAAAGCTACTCTTACCATTGCAGTATAAATCAAATGACTTTAAAAAAGATTGCTTAACGAAAGACTCTTCATCTTTAGACTTAATATATACAATGTAGGTAAGCGACCAAGGTCAGTTTTACAAGCAAAATTAGAAGCCTTGTTGCTTAAGCTTAGCTCTGAAAAACGTGTGCAAATTTGGAGGTGTGTCTTTTCGATTTGCGAGCTGTCTCAGGTCTTAAAATCTGGTTTGGCATACATGCGCCACATTTCACTATTATATGCCAGAATAGGGGCGATCATCGTATCAAATATTTTACAAGCAAGAGATGTTTTTAGTTTGCTGAGATTCGTATGTCGTCTCGAGCTAAATGGGGCATGAAGGGCCTTTTCTTCGATATTTTCATGTGCGCGGTGACACGGAAATTTCCTGAGGAGGAGATTCGAGTTCTTAAATAAGTGTATTCTTGTACAATATCAATAATTTGACCATCTATGAGAAAGCGAAGTTCAGCATTTTTTCTGGCACGTTTCTGAAAGACCATGATCTTAGTTTTCTTGAGATTGATTTTCATCATCCACGGGGTACAGTGGGAAGTCAGCTTATCAATGAAGACAATTTTGTAATCTTGTTTAAGAAAATTTAATTTTGCACCGTTTGGCAAAACAAAAGGGTCAGATAACGTATTTTCAAATGCGGAAGGCAGGTCGCTTATATAATGATTAAAAAGCAGTGGACTTAATATACAGCCTTGCCGCACACCTCTTGCATAACGAAAGAGTCGTGTTTGCTTTTGGGAAATTTTGATTGCGCTTGAAGAATTGAAATATTTAACAGTTAATGAATTCGGCGGAAAACACCCTCTGAGATCTCGTAATTCTTCATATGATACAAAAACCGAATTCAATAATTGTTTTATTATTCATTCAAAATAATTCCTAATTTAAAAACATAGCTAAAACAAGCTTACTTCAATCGATGTTAAGTTCATCTTCGATAGCGCACGTTTAAAGATTGTTCAGCTCCGCTAACGTTCTCCAAATGGCAGATGTCGCCCTTCGAGTTGTCTTCTTGTTGTTCTTGCCATGTTTTAGCTATTATTTCGCCTAGTTCTTACTCTTGAAACGAATGAAATGTCCGCCATTTTTGTTTTCACAACCAAAACAACTCAACCTCGTCCTCAGGCCTTCTCGGTTAACGATGCATTAACCTGCAAGAATGCTGCACTTTTGACGTCATCGGCTGATTAATAAAAAAATTCTTCCAAATGTCATCAGTGGCTGGTTACGGTGACCTATGCGTGTGCTTTTAGCCAATCAGAATCGGGGAAATATTTTGAATGAATAGTAAATTAAAGCTTTTAATCAAGTTGTGAAAACACCCACCAACAGTAATTTGCAGTAACTTATGCAGGAGGCCGACATGTCAGACCGAGTCAAAAGCTTTTTTGAAACCCACAAAGCAAGCATACATCTTTTCCTTGTGATTATGAACGTACTTATCTATCAAGGTTCGAGGTGCAAAGACGTGGTCTGCTGTGCGGTTATTTGGCAAAAAGCCAATTTGAGATTTGTGAAGGTGAAGTGTATTTAAAGACATGATATGTTCAAGGAGTCGTTGGTTTAAGATAGAACGAAACAATTTTCCCAGGCAGCTGGATACACAGATATCTCGGTAATCTGCAGGGTCATTACGCCCCTCCCGATTTATAGATTGAAGTAATAAGACCACCATACCAAGTCTGAGGCATGGTACCTAGCGGAAGAATTGAATTAAATAATTTGTCATATACAGGCATCAAAGTGTCGAGACTAGCGTTTATCATTTCATTTGTAATTTTATCCGAAAATGGTGATTTACTATTCTTTAACTTATTTGCAGCTTTACGTACTTCGTTTTCAGTAATCGAGAAATCTAGGGGACGAGACTGTTGACCATGACGTTCATTTACCTGCAGCTCATTGTAAATTTTTCGCTGGGCTGGGTTAAGAGGGACTGTGAGGAAAATCGATCAAAATCTTAATTTCCTGGCAAGAGTTGAGAAATCAGTTTCGTTCATTTTTTGTTCATGGATAGCTTTTAGGTGGATAAGAAACCTAAAGTAGATTGTTCCTGCCAAAAGCTTTTTATTTGTGAGAAAAATTAAATGATCGGCTTACGATGTCGGAGTGACAGACTGCCCTGATTTTTAATTAATTAAACATCAACTTTCCCTGCGTTCCTCGTGGCATGAGAAATTTGGACACTTTCCATGAACAGAAAAATTCTTTTTCTTCCACTAAAAGACACTTTCAGGGCAACAGCGAAGCTCGTGGCACTGAAATAATTCTAAAATGAGGGATAGGTTTTCAGGATAACAAAAACTTACTCATTTTCGACGGCAATATTTAACATGTGGTAATATATAGATTTAGCCAGGGCTAAAAGCGAGGCTCCCGTTAAAAAAACTTATAATTTAAATCAAACAATGAACTTGTAAACCACAAATCAGTTAACTTTAAGACAGATTCATGTGACTTTTAAGGGAAAGGCTAACTGATTTTAGAGAAAAATAATTTGAAAGTCCAAGAGTCAAACAGATCAGTTTTAAATCAAGTTAATAGTCTTGCAAATACACCCAAAAATAGCAATCATCTTCGATCACAGTAGATTAGGCCTTGAAAACAAATTCTTCCCAAACAAAATAACACAGTCGCCCACCTACACCACCTTTATTTTATAAGTTAATTTATAGTCTCTCTAGCCACTCCGTTGGAGAGACCATGGATAATTGGGTGGCCCCGAAATATAATTTCATGCCACACATGATAGTCCTTAGTGGTAGCCAAAAATTTACACGTTGCATTCCTCTGTCTAAAAGGGAGGCCAAAATAAGAAATCAGGCCGGATTCTTTGTGTTCGACAAGTTCACTTTTTCATACAAGTAAATCTTGGTGACAAATCTGGTGGCGTGTAAGCCCGCCTTTTAAATATACTTTTTGTACATCATGTCTGAGGTAAACAGTACTATGAGACGCTTTTTTTTTATCATACAGACCTCGGGCAGAATTTTTTTTGCCCTATTTAAAGTTATAATTCTGCAGTTTTTCACAATTTTGCAAGACAAATTGCACTAATTCAATCAGCCCAGGACGATCGAAGCAGGTGCTTCCTTTGCACAACAAATTTAATTAAAGAACTGATCACATTATAAGACGTTTTCGTGAAGAGAATTCAGCATAATGCAGCAAGCTTACAGTCAGAAAATTGTGCTCCCAAGTCATATGTAGGGTAATAAGTATGGGCTTTTAGTCAAAACAATCCAAAAATTCCCAAACAAAATTACCTATACGGCCAGCCGACATTCAGGCCCGTTTCAAACGTCGTGCTACTGCCGTGCCGAACTCAATTGATCGAATTAAATTCGACTTTAGCACGGCAGTAGCTCGAAGTTTGAAACCAAGTCGTGCCACTGCCGTGTAGCACGGCAAGCCTTGCCGTGCTCCACGGCAGTAGCTCGACTTGGTTTCAAACGTCGTGCTACCGCCGTGCCGAACTTAATTCATAAATTATAAATACATTAGAATATATTTAAAAGTCTGCTAAACCGTTTCTTTATTTTTGTGTTTTGTTTTCGGCAACAGCCGTTCTATTTGACTGAATTAAATTTGACGTATGAAACCAAGTCGTGCTAGCGTCGTGCTTCAGTTGAGCTACAGTCGAGCCAGCTTAGCACGGCAGTAGCACGACGTTTGAAACAGGTCTAAGAGAGTTACGCTTCAACAGGATCGAGAATTTATTATGTTTAGGTTTTATTTCTCTTTATTTGTAGTTTTGTTCTTGCGTTTCGACGAAGGAGAACGCGTACTATTTGAGTCTTTTTGTGCACCGTACATGAATTAGTAACCGTTCTATATGCCAGGCGATTTCACGGTTTGGACGCCATCTTGGACCGACCCGGCACATTTTGCCTCGATCTCATGTTTTCAGTTTTTCTCGAAACAAATCTCTGGGCAAACGATTTTAAGTAGCCCGCAAGACGTTGAGTTCAACCCTAATTTTGCAAAAAAAAGGCGACATTGCCGTGGTTAAAAATAGCGTTACACGGCCCGTCACGCCAGTGTTACCTATTCTTCGTTTTCACTGTCACGCATTAAACACGGCACAAAAAAATACATTTGAAATCGTCCAGTGGAAGAAGCCAAGAAAATGAAATGTTATAAAAGAGATATAAACAATTTGTCCAAATCTCAGGTCTTTGTGGCCCACAGCTTCTGAGTTAGTTGCCGAAACATTTCACGCGCCTTTGTAGAGCTTTGTATTGAGACGCCATATTGGTGGACAGTTTCTGTCCACCAATATGGCCGCCGGAAATCAACAAAAACATCTGGAGTTCACTTTTTCTATAAAAGCTCCTCCTTTTCACTCGAGAACTAGCATACTTGCGCATAAACATATCTTCTAATACTTGAAATGGTTAAACTGTTGAAAATCAAGCGGAGAGACTTTTTTCAAGGAGATAGCATTCCTATTTTGATGTCACGCACTGTGTCAAAAGCCCAAGAGTGGCCCCGGGGTTGGCAAATGCCCGGCCCCCGGGCAGCACAAAATTTGCAAATGCCCCACCCCCGAGATTGTCCGGGCGGGCAAATATACCACAGTAGCCCAGGGGGAGATGGGCTGGGCGCAGCTGGAATTGACTGATGCATTAATATAAACTAAAGCTACAAAACAAAGGATTGTGGTAAAAAATTTTCAGAACAGCCTGTGCTTAAATTTCTCCAGAGGCTTACTTTAGATTTTCCATATATTTGTCTGTAATTTTCCTCGGGACTTTCTTACAGACAAATGTATAGAAGATTTGAAAAACTGGTTCTAGGTCTTTTCGTGCATCTAACGCCTTCAATTTTTTGCAGTAGAATCCTTAGGAAACTTTAGCTTAAAATTCATATATTTTTTTCAGAACAGCCGTCCTACGGACGTTATTCGACATTACATTCTCAAACAAACACTGTAATTTCTCACGCGTTTGCCTACTCGTCAAGATGGCGTCGAAAACCGTGACAAGGTCTATTGTGTAAACACTTCCAATTTCGAAACGGACAAAAGTGGATATTTACAGCCTAAAGGCTCGTTTTTTTTGTACTTCTTGTAGGTTTTCCCATTGCACTGGGGTAAAAAGGTGAAACTGGGTCAATTTTAGCCATTTTGAGACACTGAACTCTACTCGCCGGCGACTCTGCGTAACAAACTGTCTCGTGACTGCACGTGACATAACGTACTTTTGAAGAGGCGGAGCCGTCAAAATGACAGTAGGGAAGTTAAGATAGAGAGGTTTTCGGGGCGACGGCAACTTCAACCGGACATGACGTCATGATTAGTGCGATATTGCGCATCCTCTTGTTCACCACCTTGCCGTCGTGGTCCCGTCGGCGACGTGAAACTAGTGGGTTTGGCGTTGTGGCGAAAACGTGAGTATCTAGCTTTCATTTCACTCAGGTTTGTTGCGTTTAGCAACCAGAATTTTGTACTTTATCGTTCTTAAATTGTCCTTGTTTTCTTTGAGTCACATTTCAAGCTCGATTTCCAAGGTCTTATCTAAATTTACATCTTTTATAATGTTTCATGTCACAGAGTCAAAGAGAATCTACCCAACATGGCAAACAGCAAACCGTAAGTGAGCTTTACATGGACAAAATTGTTCTACGAGGCAAATTATAGTAGTCAAAAGAAATATGAAAACCGATATTTTAATTGCGTGTTGTTAGCTCTTTTTTTTCGTTTATGTATCGTATAAAATAATGAAACATTCAACATTATTTAGGATAGTACACAAACGTAGACGTAAGCTTAATGCTAACGCGGGAATACTGAAATAGTGTTGTTGTTGTTGCATGCAAGTATTTCCCGAGAATTATTTCAACACCAAACTTAGAATTTCTTTGTCAAAGAGGTAACAAAACACATTTTAGTTCTTTAGCACTTGTTTCTGCTAGACTGGTAGAAAAGCTCCCAAAAGAAATATCCTTGGAAACTGAATTAATTCCTAAGTGTCTCGAAAAATTCTGTCTGGCCAAGTTTGCTCAGTAAAAGCCTCTAATTACCGGCAGAGACTTCGAATTCAATTTTTTTAAACCTTTTTCTTTTTCAACATTGCTCCCTCTTTTACAGAATTTGAAAGAATTTGATTTAGTCTATCCTGTAAACCAAAACGTGACAGGGTCATTTTCTTTACACCCTGAAACTAGGAATTTAGCCTGCACGTTAATTTCTTTTAGCAAATATTTTGGAAGCTTGTGAACGCTTGTTTGCCAGAGTTTCATTTTTTCTGTAACTAGAAAGATAGGAATGAGGCAGTCAGATCTGTTCTCCACCTCTAACTTATTTGTCTTGTCTGTTACTCCATGTTTGTTTGCCTAGATTGATTATGGAGTGGACCCCACAACATGACAGAGCCCTTCTAGATGAAATGTCTGTTAGTGAGGTGTTCCAGTATAAAAAGGGGACACCAGAAAGAGGTCAAGTTTGGGACTCCATCGCTGAAAACCTCAATGCTATGGAATACCCAAAATTTAAGGTCCTCAAGAGGTCCTGTAGAGATCGCTGGACTCTGTTGCGTGGGAAATACCAGAAAAAAAATGACAAACGAAATCAAAGCATCCGGCATTGATGTGGAGGTGAATGAAATTGATACCATAATTGTAGAGCTTATCGGGAAAGAAGATGCTGTTGTTAGCACTGGTGGCAAAGACAAGAAAAAGGTTGAAGAAGAAAAGAAGGCTGCAAAACAAATTCGAAAAAAGGCCATGGAGCGTTTGTGAGGAAGTAGCAAAAGATGTGGGGCAGATGGAGAGGTGGAAGTGAAAAAGAAAAAGAGCTTGGGCGAGTGACGTATTGTTTCGAGACCTTGTTGATCTTATCAAAACTTGTATTTTTCAACTATAATTTCCATAAGAACACAAGATCAAGACAAAAGAGGTTTGTATCAAAACAAGGTCAACCTTCCTATTGCTGTTTGTAAAATATGTTTTTCCTTCGCAAATTTGCGCAATACCCCTCTAGCCTTATCGTTATTCATCCGGCTCCTGTTTTATCTTACATAGATTCAAAACAAACAAAACAAATAAACAGTATAAAATTTGTCAACAGTGGCTTCCGTAGTGTAGTGGTTATCACGTCCGCCCCATACGCGGAAGGTCGCCAGTTCAAATCTGGCCGGGACGTTTTACTTTTTTCTTTCCTTGAAACAAAAAAGTAGAGACAGTAGTTCATTAACGATGAGAGCATGGAATTCGACTAAAGAAAGTTACATTTTTATATAATATAGTTGAATAACTTACTTTGAAGTAGTCTTTTGTCGTTTCTAGTCATTTGTGGCGATCGACTTCTGAATCAAAACATAGCATATTTCCAGGCTTTTTACAAAAAATATACGGGCAGAAATGACCAGAAACGACGAAAGAATGCTTCAATGTAACCTTTATTTAACGGAAACTCATGTTTCCTTTAGCTCTTAGTGAAAGAGAAGTTTGTTGATATTAAAGTGTTTGCAT
Source organism: Porites lobata (assembly GCA_942486035.1). Taxonomy (NCBI): domain Eukaryota; kingdom Metazoa; phylum Cnidaria; class Anthozoa; order Scleractinia; family Poritidae; genus Porites; species Porites lobata. The sequence continues at coordinate 248,535 of CALNXK010000104.1, forward strand.
ATGTTTTGTTTAGTAGCTCTTGCTCCCATGGGGAAGGCTATATCACAGTTTGTAATATTAACACAGACTGTAAATAATCAACTATTAAGCCTCTCCTGGGGGGTCTTATTTTTTTCCATTCACTTTTGAGGGGAGTGGGAAGGGCTAAGAAAAGAGGGTAGACTTTATAACTTTCTTTCCCTAAAAAGGAGGGGGCTTATTTTGAGGGGGGACTTAATTGAGAGGGGAGATGTATAGGGGATGTATAACATCATTGTGTTTCCCTGTTTAAGCTTTTTCATTGAAAGTAATTCAAGTGATTACTGATCATTTGCAGGTGGTTTTTATTTATTTATTTTTTCAATTTTAAAGAAATGTTACTTCTCATATGCTATGACAACTGAAGAGGGTCATAATAGAGCTTTTAGTGCTCTTTTTAACATCATTTAAATTCCCCCTTTTCCATTCTTACTTATTCTTAATGTGATTCCAAGGAAGCTACTTCTTTTCTTTGTTTCAAACATTAGTATTATAACTTGTCAAGGGTAATCACAGGAACAGTCAGGCAAATTTGAAACTGTCTTATAAAGGGCCCTATTTCTCTCTACCTCTAAGCAAAGTATTCCTCGAGGGTGGGGGTTCAAGCTCGAAAAATGACGAGGTCTCATTGCCATAGAGACAGGTGCGGGCATTGTACAGTAGTGCACAGACAATATACATCTTGCCAATGCTGCTAATGCCAATTTTTAAATTCTTCTTAAAATCCAAAAGCTTGAAATAGTTTATAACATCTCCAAAGAGCCACTCCACTGGAATCCTTACAGAGCTCATGGAAGCATTGAATGCTTCCAGTAAAGGAGTGAGATGAGGGTTCCAGAAAGGGCCTTGTAGGTGGACTCTAAGTGGATAGGCTGGATCTCCATATATGCACATTAGTAAGCCTGCTGGTGAAAACGCGTAAGCCTCTAGATCCTGAAGAAGCCCGGAATCAGCCAACATGCCTGAATCGTGCCTCTTACCCTCTGAAAAACAAATATCAAATAAATAATGTGAAATATCCAGGCTTTAAAATGAGTTCTTTGTGTTGACTAGTTATATATTTTATAAAAGGAGCATACCTACTGGACTATACATATTTGCAATCAGCCCATTGGGTACAGCAACCGACTGAAACTTCAGGGCGTGAACCCTTTTATGCACATTATACACAATCCTCTGCTGTTCACCCGGTTTGGATCAACAAACCCAAAGCAGTTGTCTAGTGCGGCATCTTTACCTGCGATGGCAGCAGCGTACTGTTCAAGAAATCCAGAATTTAGCACAGCAGGATTCCACTGAGTGATGCGGTGGCCATGGGTGTCGTAGATAAAATCCATCACTCGATTTGTTATCATACATAGCTCAGGAACAGGTCTTCCAAAACGCGAAATCATATCACTGAAACGACAAGGGTATGCCAGTCGTTTCAACAGCATGCATAGTCCCTCCATTCCATCGCAAACGGTTCCTTGGTGGCATTTAAATGTTCCTGGAATTTGTAAGGCATCTGCAAGCCTTTGGAGATCATTTTTTTCAACACGAAATTCTGCCTTACACTCAGCTTCATCCATGTTTACGAGCGTGAACAGATCGTAAGTGTCCCAAGGAAAATCGGGATTCTTGGACTCATAATTTTCCCACAAAACGAGAAACTCTTCATCTGATAACATGTTGTCTGCGTAGCAAATAGGCAATAATTCTCGTACTTCTTTATGTGAAGCCATGGTCCCTCATCGGTAGTCTCCTAAGGCGCCGTCCTTCTGAGAATTCACTGCGATCTTAATGTTCGAATTTTGGCGGGAAGTGACGGCTACCTCAGTTCCAGGCTTGCTCTGCCAGTCCGGTCGCCGTCGCCCCGAAAACAGGGAACTTAAGATAGAGACGTTTTCGGGGCGACGGCAACTTCAACCGGACGTGACATCATCATTTGTTGGATATTGCGCATGCTCGTGCTCACCACCTTGCCGTCGTGGTCCCGTCGGCGACATGAAACTGGTCTGTTTGGCGTTGTGGCGAAAACGTGAGTATTTAACTTTCATTTCAATCAGGTTTGTTGCGTTTAGCAACCAACATTTTGCAGATTATCGTTCTTAAATTGTCCTTGTTTTCTTTGAGGCACATTTCAAGCTCGATTTCCAAGCTCTGTTATCTAAACTTACATCTCAAGATCCAACTTGGCAAACAGCCAACCGTAAGTGAGCTTGACATAAGACAAAATTTTCCCACGAGCCAAATAAAAGTATCCAGACAAAAAATATGAACTCCGATATTTCAATTGTGTGTTTGTAGTTCGCTCTTTCGTTAGAATATCGTATAAATGAAACGCATTGAAAATTATATGGAATAGTAGGTAATACCATGTACTAACTCGGCGTGGGAATACTGAAATAAAGTTGTTGCCGTTGACGTTGTTGTTGCATGCAAGTATTTCCTGGGAATTATTTCAATACCAAACTAAGAATACGGTTCCAATTGGTAGCATTTTAATGTTCCTGTAATTTGCAAGGCTTCGGCAAACCTGTGGAGATCATTTTTTTTCAACACGAAATTCTGCCTTGAACTTAGCTGCATCCCGCATGTTTTTTAGCGTGAACGGATCGTAACTGTCCCGAGGAAAATCGGGATTTTTGGACTCATAATTTTCCCACAAAACGAGAAACTCTTCATCCGATACATGTTGTCTGCATAGCAAATATTTATTCCCTTAATTCTTTATGTGAGGCCATATTTTCCTCTTCGGTATTCTTCTAATTAAAGGCGCCGTCCTTCTGAGTTCACTGCGATCTTAATGTTCTACTTTTGACGGGGAGCGACGGCTGCCTTAGTTCCAGGCTTTCCCTGCCAGTCCGGTCGCCGTCGCCCCGAAAACGTCTCCATCTTAAGTTCCCTAACGTCTCTATCTTAGTCACGGAATGACGGTAATAACGCAACGCAATTCTTGAAAGAGTAACATACATATTCGATCGCGACATTATTTGAAGAAGAAAAAATCAAACGCGCTTTTTCTAGTTCTCACGTTTTATCGAAAAATAAGGACTTTGACAATGGTAATTCGCTAAGGACGACGGAACAGAAAGATATTTCGCATTGTTACTTTACGATCGAGGAAACTTGGAGCCGTTAAATAAGTTATTATGGTCACGCTTCACTGTTTTTACCGGACTTCGATGCTTAATGGTTTGGAGGCTGCCTAAAGAAACCCAAGCCAATTCTCAGGTATGCGTTAGATGAATGTCTAAATGTCTGAATTGAACGAGGACCGGGAAAATTTGGAGCTAGTTAAGCATCAAGCCTTTTTTTTCTAAAAGACAGCTGTGGCCGTGTACGAGCATTAGTTTCATTGTCTTCTTTTGTTTACCTGTTGCTATTTTGCACTTATTAGTGGTTAGTATCTGTTTTACGGTGTCAAGTAAAATCGCTCTAATGGATCCGCCTGTTAACAAGTCCACTATATAATTCTACAATTCCAGCGCTTAACGAAGCGATAACGGTAGTGTGACAACATCCCTGTTGTACCGCAGAGGAACCAGCGATCAGGCCGTCCTTCGTCTTCCCATTTTGTTTGGTTCATGGATTACGTGGTTTTATGAATATTCTTCTTTTTTTATTTTGCATGTAGCAAACTTGTTTCCATCATTAATGTTCGGCACTGATTTGGCCGTGTTATGTAAAAGAAAATTACCCTTACTGTAAATATATTCATCCTTGTTGAAAAGAATATGTCAAATTTTGCTTGGTCTCTTGATGAATAAACTCCCAATACAGTATTTAAGCAATGGCAAACTTTTTCCGTGTTTGCATAGTCTGATATAAACACGAGAGGGGTTGGGAGAATTCGAGACAGTTGTGCAAACCCGAGACGAAGTCGAGGGTTTGCATAACCGTCGAGAATTCTCCCAACACTTCGAGTGTTTATATCTATCAGGCTATGTAGACACCGGAAAAAAGTTCTCTATTGCTTCTATACAAAAACTTTGCGAGAAAAAACGATTTATATGGCATTGATTAAAACAGAAATTCTTACCAGTCGCAAAGTCTTGTCACAATGCACGCGTAATCAGTTCTTGTTTGTCAAAAAGATGCTTTCCAAAATACGGACTTTTCTCGCTTAAAATGTCAGCTTAAGCGAAAAAAAATGGACACACCTTGTTTGTAACGATTTTCCAAGTTTCAGCCGACGACGGAATGGGCAAATAAAGTAAACTTGTTGAGTTTTGAACTCGAAAACGTCTTCAAATTTGTGCTTGCGTGATTAGCGCGCGAAAAGCAAAACATCTTGACGCCCCAACCATGTTTACATACTCTCATGCAAACACCCCTCTCGTCCAATCAGAGCGCAGGTATTATCTTGGTTATATTATAATCATAAATATCTAGCCAGAGGAAGAATTTTGAATTTTATTTTTCTCTCCATGTCTTTTTAAATAATATTTCTCAACCTTGTTTAGGCTCAGAGTTTTTTGTTTGTTTTGCAATATATCTGTTTTACCAAGTTCATCATTCTGTACAGCTGTCGCCGCGGTTAAAAAATAATTTTAGGTAAGTAAAATAATAGCAAATAGGATGAGAAAGAACTTCATGTTCCAGGATTTATCGACAGCCGCTCAGATAGGACACCTCGGTAAACGGATGTTTAATATAATCGCTCAGTGCTCCGGAACCAATCAGGGCGTACCATGAATGATCTACAGCCAAAGCCAATGTGAGCCGATCTTGTTTTAACACGAACAGAATGGCCGGGGTAAAAAATCTGTGCAAGCAAGTTAAATTAGCCACACAACCAAACAGCACACTTTAGACCGAGTACGTTATTCAAGTTGTCTGTCTACCGAGCAATGAAGTTGATTTGGGTTTTTGCTTTCGTTTTTTCTCTCGGCGCGTTGTCTCTGTTGGCGGAGAGTATTCCCCAGCAAGAAGACACCCAAGTGCTGGCGTCAAAGCAGAATGATCCCTCGGTAAATTACCGTTCTGATTCGCTGAACAGGCTGAAGAGAGAAATCGCTTCAGGTTTGTTGATTGATCACCGCACTCAAAGTCCTTTGATCGATTCGGTGATCTTCTTTCTAGTTCGTCGCACTCATTCCCTGGCTTGGCTCTCATTTTTTTGTAGAACTCCCTCGGCCGTCGCGCTCGGCTTTCACATAGTCCCACAGCTCGAGTTTTGGGCAAGTCTCGGTTTTCCCAGACCATAAATCAGATCTCTAGCTTTCCTCTGAGATATATAACTAACTTATTGGTACTTAATTTCGCCGGTCTTTCAAAGTAAAAGTATTTTTGCGTTTTTCGCGGTTGAGGAAAGAAATGACGAAATTAAGACCTGCGAATAAAAATTCTCGCGTTATTTCAACACGCTTACCGTATTTAATACCCATAAAGAAAATTCAAATTACAGAAAAAAATATTAACATAGCAACAACATATACAAGGGTATCAACAAAGTAGGAGGAAAATTGCTAACTGATTTTACTGGTAGGTTCTATTTTCTATCTTCGGTTAAATGTGAAATAACGTTAATTTTCAAAGATTTCACACATTCTTTATTCCAGTATATCTAGAAATTGTAAAAAGTTCAGACAATTTGAGAAATAGAATGACGTTGAGAACTATTAAATCGCGAAATTTAATGCCTTTTTTTCAAATTTGCCTGTTGAAAGCGTGAAAATACCTGAAATAGTCTCGCCCAAATCGCGAAATTTGGTACCAATAAGGTACGAAACTCAAAAGAAAGTCTTTTCACATTCTTCTTAAAGTCCCAAGGAAGGTTTGAACGAGCTCTCTTATTAACCGCGCAATATACGCTTAAAAGCGCCCAACCCAAGCCGATTCCATCGGTTTGAAGCTCTTTGCCTTAAACGAATATTTTCTTATGTATTTTCTTGACACCTCAGTTATAGGTTTTGACTTGATAATGACGTTTAAAATGATTTTATTGAGCATTTCTGTTATATTTCATTTTATTGTTTATATAAGTGGCATTTTGCATCTTAATTCACTAGGTCAATTATTTTACAAGTGCAACTACTTTTGAATTTGAAGTCAGTAATGACATGAGGACATCAAAACGTCATTACACATTACAATATCGCTGATTTTTACTCTCTCAATTGTTTTCCTAAGACTTCGGTTGAGGGAATTTAATATCTAGATTCTTTAAGAAATTGCTTCTCCTTATAATTATCATAAACTCAAGCCTTACATGTTAAATCAGCTAGAACTGAAAACTCGCATGCAATCCTGCGCTTGTACCTTCCTGCAACCCTCCAAAGTTACAGCCCGATTTCTCTACTCCAATTTATCTCGGGTAAGGCAGTGAATGATACACAATTTCCTTGTTTGTATATCGTATACAGTATGTACAAAAATGTTTCAATTATTGACCTAGGGGGTGTGAAAGGTAAACTTTGATGACTTGACCTTCTCCTTAAAGAGGGGGTTCTAAGCGTTTTTAACAAATATAGAAACTGTTGTGCGTATTTTATCGAGAAGTTTAAAAAAATTTCAAGAGGATAATCGAATTTAATTTCAAATTAAAAATCAATTGTTCTTTCAGTTGGCTGGCGCAAAGTAAATAAATGGCCAGTATGTTTTGAAGCAAAAGGCAGCCAGTTCGGAAGATTTTACGTTACGGGGGGAAGATTAGCGGCCATAAAGCTGGTTCATCTGTACGGATACGTGTCTTGTCTCGCTGTAGGTCCAACTTACTGGTCCTACTGGGGCTGTGGTGACAATCAGTGGAACGGGATAAACACTCAAGTCAATGTTGTCATCACAGATTCAAACAACCAGATTCTACTCCCACCAAGTCAGTTCCTTAATACTAAGGCTGCCAGCTATAAGTGGTACAAGGTTCCCGGATATAATTCCCTCTCACCTGAGCTTGTTCTGCACTTTTTTACGTCTCCCAAATGGGTTCATCCGAACCAAGAATTACGCGTGTGGTACGGTGAAAACTTGGTCAAGGCAAACGGAGATAACGGAGGCAAAGTGTGCGCTGATGTCTATGCTCTCTTTGTGTGACATAAGAGATTCAATTGCTACTTTTTTAAAGGTTTTAAAAAATGTAAGGGATTAAAGGGAATTTTGCTATACCATCTTTCTCAATTGACTCAAGTTTGACTTTTGAACTGTGCTCGTTTCGTCTATCAATTCTCTGTTTTCACTGTCACGCCATCAAAAATAAAAATCGAAACTCCTTAAAGAAAGTCAAGAATCTAGGGAAGAAGATCAATATACAAAACACCTCACCAAAAATCAGGTCTGTGCGGTATTTCATTTGCGAGAGATATTCGGAAAGATGTTTTGCCCAAATCTATACAAAGCATCTATGGAGCCGCCATGTTGATGTCCCTTTGAGGGGCACAAATGTGGCCACAAAGAAATCAACCGACACATTAATTCATCACTTGAGGAACTCATAAAGTTGGAAATTCAAGCGTTCCTTTATCGCAAAACGAGAAACCCTTTTGAACTGAACATTTGTATACAGCTATAATTTCGAGAAAGGTTGTAGGAAAAAGTGCACCCGAAAGTTATTGTGGGTGGTTTTGAGTTCACTGTTCTTCAAAAAAATTGGAAAGAATGGTACGAGAGGCCATGGACGCGTTTGCGAGTGCTAAAGGAAAGCAACAAAGGTCGGTACGACGGCTACACTGCCAGGAACAGTGTTTTGATCATATCTCAAATTAGCTTTTGGGACTGTTCCGTGCGTATTTTTTTGCGACAATCATTCTCGAAATAGCTGTAAACAAAGGTCTTTAGCTGCTGTAACACCTCATAAAACAAAATACTCACGATAATTGATAATATTCCCTTAGTTTGAATTTTGGTGATGTCATTTGAAAACCGAGAATTGCATTATTCCCATAAGTTTTTCATTTTTTAATAAGATAGCAAAATTTAAGATTAAATGATTTTTATTCAATGTAAAAGTGCAGCAATAAAACTGATCGTAAAACGTATTTTCCGAGTTTTCTGAATTTTTTTTGCGGGGGCAAACTTCTACAATATGAGGCGCCTGTTGAAATTAAAACCTAATGTCAGACGAAACTGCTTTCCTTAAGGCTAGAGTTAAAGTAAACAGTTTAACTGCGCTGACACGTCAGAGGTAACTGCTAACCGTCTGGTGTTAAAATAAAGCTTTTGACTGGGACGTCTGCAAAAAGGGGACGGGGAGGCAGAAGGCAAAAAAAAAAGATAAACCATGCAGGCATTCACGCAGGCTATTTCAAACTACGAGATGAGACTGAGACTGGGTACGAATCTGCCCCCGAAACAAGATAGAGGAAGTTAAAAGACGCTCAGGTCCTCAACTCATTATCATGGACTCTACCAGGAGCAAACCAATCGGCTCCTGACTATACGGTGAAGCTTAGCACGAAAGGGGGTGACTTTTTCAGGTTTCAAGTATGTGAAAGAGTAGTAATTTTTCAAGTTGCAGTCAGGACAAAAGAGTAGGCGAATTAATCATTTAAGTACAGTATAACATCGACTTTAGGCCCAGGGGGGTATTCGACCAATAATTTAAACAGGTGAGCCGCTGACGGTTTGAAACCCTGACCCTGTTTAGGACAAAACCCTCAAATTTATTACCCTGTTTACGACAAAGGACATGTACACTGTTTAGGATAGACTTTCGCAAAATTATATACCCTGTTTAAGACAGAGAGGACGAAAACTATAACCTGTTAAGCGGCACATCCTAGTATAGGTCATCTAAGGGAGCAACCCCCTCCCCGGGCCTTTGGGACACCAAGTCTACACCTCTACTCATGGAACACTTCCATTCTGGGGACACAGAATTTGTTCCCGGAAAAACACCCACATAATATTTGTATCTATTACCTCTATTGAGGGGACACCCGTATTCAGGGGAAAGGGGCAGATTATCTAGGTCGCGAAACCAGGGTTTAACCTCCATTCAGGGGACACCTTAGCACTCAAAAAGTGACTGACCACAAAAAAGGTCGATATCTAGTTTAAGTGTACACTAATCATAATTATGGAAGTTTCACAAACTGAATTATCTCACTTAACCCGATGTACTGCCCTTGTGTGAATTTAACCTATAATGTCACAGAGATGGTCAGTTATTAACAAACCCCAGCCCAACCTCTATTGAAGGGTCTCTTGCGTCGGTCCTGAGGGAATAGAGGTTCCACTTTATTTCAAACGGCCTTTGAGCATTGTCAACGTTGTGTACATGTCTCATTACTATCTCAGTCTGTAACAGATGAGACCTTTAGTACACTTAGGTCCAAATGTCATTACAGACAGGACCTTATTACGCTTGGGTTCAAAATGTTATTATAGATAGGACCTTTATTACACTTGGGCCCAGTTATTACCCTTGTGCCTTCTACAGACGCTCCTTATAGTTGTAGCATTTAGTTCCAACGCTAAATAAAACTAATAAGAAGACTTCTTGCTAGTAGATACGTGAGAGGTACCACTTTTTTGTAATGTAAGGTATATAAAAGGGTAAGGGGTTGAACCTTTAGACGGAGCCTCCTTGGTAAAACTTTGCGAAGTAGTTCCCGGGGGGTGGGGGGAGGGGGGGTAGTCTCGGAAAGTTATCTCCAACCTCTCGTGAAACGCAACCTTGGTTTAGAGGAATGGTCTCAACATGAACATGAAAAGGGCCTAGTCATGGGTTCTACGTTTATCGACCTAACTAAGGCTTTTGACACAGTTAACCATGACATTTAGATTACTAATAAATTAAATAATTATTGCGTATGCCATTAAAGCTTTCCAAAGCTTAAGGACTACTTCTTGGAAAGAAATCAGCTCGTTTGCATCAATTCTCAGTCCTTTGAAGAGCTTGCCATTACTTCTAAAGTGCCGCAGGGGTCCATCCTTGGACTCCCATTGTTCATTATTGTCAATTCAGTGTACTGAACAGTTTAAGGAACATAATCTCCTGTTTGCATACGACGTGAGAATCTTTCTTTACTTTATTTTCTTTCAGTTCAGTGGCGCAAGCTGAATTCGTCACCGGTTTGTTTTGGGGCCAGAAACAGCCACTTGTGAGTGAGTAGATTGGCTACCATTAAGCTCGTTCATCTGTATGGATACGTGTCCTGTGATACACTCACACCTCTAATTGGTCTTACTGGGGCTGCGGTGACAAGATGCAGGCTCAAGTCAGCGTTACCATAACAACCACCGCCAATCGGATTCTTCTGCCACCGAAACAATTGCTCACGATTCCTTCCTTAGAGTGGTACAAGATTCCCGGATATGACTCTGTCTCGCCCAGGGAGTAATAAGCTAGGGCGTTGAAACGAGCGGGGTCGAGCGATCTAGCTGTGATGCAAGGGTCTGGGCACTACCAAAGAGACAAAACAAGATGGCGGACATTATACTAGACCGTCAGAGAGATTATCTAGCGAACGTTGGCCATTATCCCGTGGCATTATCATTTACTGCGAGCAATAGAGAGGGAACAAATTATTTTTCTCTCCCGTTCGTTTTCTGTTTTGTTCAATTTTTCCCCCGCGAACAAATATCTGTATTGAATATAGTTCCACCTCAGTGACCGGTATTAAAATTTCATGACTTAGTAAGAAAATGGCATCACAACTCAGATGATAGCACTGACATCATTTTTAGACTAATATTATCGGTTCTCTACTTCAGTTTAATATCAAGTTGTGTAATTCATCATCTGCTATTGCATTTATTTTTTGCTGCCCAGTTTGAAGGCCAGATGATCTGTTTTCACTATTAAAGTTTGGATTTGTCGGTGTACATCAGTATTCTTCTCTAAACACCTTATTGGGCTATCTCCAATATTGAGCATTACAGTTGGACAGATTGTGAAAACTTAAGTCCGGGTAAATTTAAAACATAATAAAATCATCATTATTTTTTATCTTGTACACTAATACTACTTTGCAATGAAGAATAAGTATATAAATATAATTCACTGCCCTTGAAAAACTAACAGAGGTCGCAAGAACACAAATAAGTAGCCCAGCAAATATTTTTGTTTGATAATAACAGCTTTTTGTAATGAAATGGTCACTGAAAACTACCCATGCAAGACATACTAAGGAACTTAAAAGAATCTAAACATTCACAAGTCTTACATCGAAACCAGACATTGCTATATATATCATACAGACACAACATGAAACAATTATATAACATACAAATTCAAAAGTATATTGCAAACAAGAAAATTATACAGAATTATGCACAAATGAAATACAAATGGCCTGTAACAGCTATTAAACCATTGAAAAACAAACTTTTTAGTGTGACCAGCAACCCTAGCACACTTGTATACTTCATGTCCAGTATGATTCAATTTCATTCTTGGTTAAATTTATTACATTTATTAACTGCAGCCAGGCTTAATCAAGACTTGATTAAAAAAATTCTTTCCTGTTTCCTTGTCTATAATATATAAAAATTACGAGAGAGGATATAATGCTAGAAATATTATACAGTAGTACAATCAAAAGATAAGGCACCTCCAGGAAATCGAGTTGGTCCCTACTATTCTTCAGTCATTTTCTTTTACTCTCTATAAGGGCGCTTTCCAAAAGTCAGAACTGGCCAGCCTGACCATGGTCAGACCAGACATTTTGGCAATGAAATAGGCTTTTTCCAAGAGGTTTTGTTGAAAAACCATCCCCTTTGTGCATGATATTTAGGATTTGACAGATCTGGATAGTTAGTTTTGATTAACAATGAAATTCCCATATTTATGATGGGAATGGGCTCGCGGGGCAGTTCTGACAATTGGAAAGCTCCCTAAGTGTTACATCTGTCCATTAATACAGTCATTTTGTGCCAGTCCCAACAGTTTCCATCTGAGAGCTGACTGTAGTTTGTGCAACACCACACCTAAACCTATGACGACAAAAAAACAATGTTATACAGCAGTCTTAATTTATTCTACTTACAATCAAATTAAGACCTCTTCGTGTTCTTCTTCATATTCACGGTATTATGAACTCGTTCATCTTTCAGTGTGTGTTCTAGTAGTCTTTTCAGGCCGGGCACTCACTGTTGTTCTGCAAAAAATCATTATAATAATAAATAAACACATTCTATGATTTAATTTTACAGTGGAATCTTCGTGGGGATTTGAAAGCAAATTTCTCCATAGGCTTCATTCTGTTTCTGTGCAATACAACCTTCAGATTTATACCGCAGTGAAGCAGAATTTGTTGTTGTTTATGTAAAGACTGTAACGCGAGATCATTCGAATGCAATTTTCTAGTAGAACTTTAAAAATAATCAGAACCTTCTTGGATCGCGGGTCTGTAACTAAAAAATAATATTTACCACCCTAGTGTATATTAAAAAAAGAAAAATCGCTAAATTGGGCAACTGAAATCTTTTATTTTACTAACAAGCTAAACGCGCTAACGCCAACGTACAAAACAAAAACCTTGCTATCGCCATTATATGAAGTCGTCACTTCAGAAGTAAAAAAACCTTAAAGGTTCATAAAAGTTCACTCTAAAAATTTGCATGCACAAACAAAATTTATAAAACCATTACATATTTTTTTTGTAGCCGTTTATTATCATTTGGTTTTGACTGGCAAGATAAAACGCGACCGTCAACCTGTATTATTTGATAGGCCATTTTGACACTACATAAACATAAAGGGCGAAAAAACACCTTAACTTATAAGACTAACTATAAAATATCACCTAAATATCTTCTGTATATCGCATAGAAATACGCCAAATATCAAATCTAATTATAGATTGCCGCGATTTCAAGATATAAAGCAATGAATCCGAACCTACCGTCAGCGAAACGGCGCCATTTTTCTTGCCCTTACAGCACATCGAGAGCGGAAAGCAAACTAGTTCCAGTTCTACTCCGCATCACAGCTGAACCAGAGAGCGCGTATGTGCGTTTCAACGCCCTAGCTTATTACGCCCTGGTCTCGCCAGAGCTGATCTTGTCAGTTCTGTCGACTCCCAATTGGATATCTTCAGATCAGGAATTACTCTTGTGGTACGGTGAGGACTTGGTGAATTTTAGCGAAAAGACGACAATGGAGGAACAGTATGTGTTAATGTGTATGCTCTCTTTGTTTGAAAGGAAGCAGTTATTTCCGGGCGTTGTTCGACTGGATGGAAAAAATGTCATGAAGGAAAGGAAAATCAAAGAATGGAAATGTGAAACGTGCAACCATCGATCTTTGGACGCTTCTTGATAATTGAAAAGTATAATATACAAAGGAAGCATTCTTACAAATTAAGATTACCTCCCTCCCCATGTCCTGTTACCATTTAAACAGATATCGCTCATTACTTGATTTCTTCTTACTCCCAGGGTCAATAAAACACTGGAAAAAACATGTAGTTTTATGTAGTTTTAACATTTACGTTAATGTATGAAATCCTATGGTGTGACCATTGAAATAAGTGAATTTGTTTTTAAAAGAAAAAAAAACGTTTTATGCTTAATGTGTCTGATCAACGTTGCCGTGTTACTTCAGCTGCTAGTGAGAGGCGTCACTGCCATCCAGGTTATTGCCTAATTTCATTCCGCGCGGGAGTCTGGCAATACCGGATTTTCCCGGACTTTTTAAATTCCGGTTTCAAAATGGCTTCCAAAACAGAGGGTAAAGCAAAGGTTATTGCGCGCAGTTGAAACGTTATTAAGGGCCAGATTACTCCAGAAAGTTAATATTCTACAGCAAAGAATAGTGCTGTTGTTTTACGCTATGCAGAACTTCAATTAAAAACCTCGAGAAAAGAATGATCTAATCGGAGACTTTCGCTACTTGGAAGTGTTGGAAGGATTCCCCAATTGTTTGGCAAAAAATTTGAACAAAGAACCGTCGCGTTTACCTTTTTTTACGGCGCTGGATCCAACCGAATATTGGGGAATGATAAGAGAGTGGGTGTACCTGTTTTCACCAACCGTAAAATAAAAACTTCCAAAAAGCAAAACACGCCAGAGTGACGCTGAGTGAAAGAGCAATGTCGTATTACATTAGGTTTTCTCTCCGTCGCTGCGCACGGTCTCGGTAAAAAATCCTAAAGATCTGACCATACACAATTCTAACTGAACATAGATAAAAGCAAGTATACTTCAGTCTTAAAAGAGAGGCATTTCTCGTCCGGTAACACTGCATTTCCTGTGACCAGACCTCATGCATTGAGTAATGTTACAATACAGAAGTAATTTTTCTTGCGGGGATAAATTGTATATAGTACATAGTTTCTTTTTGAGGTCTCTGCGTGTGATTCTGTACCTTTCAGTTACATTGCAATTCTAGTAATTTAGACACTACTCAAAACATGTATAGATGTAGGCCTTGAAAATAAATTCTTCCCTAACAAAATAACCCAGTCGCCCACCTACACCACCTTTATTTTATAAGGTTAATTCATAGTCTCTCCAACCACTCCGTTGGAGAGACCATGGATAATTGGACGGCCCCGGAATATAATTTTATGCGACACATGATAGTCCTAGTCCATGAGAGCCAAAAATTTACACTTTGCGTTCCTCTGTCTAAGAGGGAGGCCAAAATAAGAAATCAGGTCGGAATTTTTGTGTTCGACAAGTTTACTTTTTCATACAAGTAAATCTTGGTGACAAATCTGGTTGCGTGTAAGCCAGCCTTTTAAATGTATACTTTTTATACATCATGTCTGAGGAAAACAGTACTATGAGGCGCTTTTTTTATCATAAAGACCTCGGAAAGAATTTTTTTTGCCCTATTTAAAATTGTAATTCTGCAGTTCTTCACAATGTTGCAAGACAAATTGCACTCATTCAATCAGTCCAGAACGATCGGAGCACGTGCTTCCTTTGCACAACAAATTTAATTAAAGAACTGATCACATTATAAAACGTTTTCATGAAGAGAATTCAGCATAATGCAGGGGTTTTGTCATTGCGTTTCGACGAAAGAGAACGCATACTATTTGAGTCTTTTTGCGTACCGTACATAAAGTAGTAACCGTTCTATATGCCAGGCGATTTCACGGTTTGGACGCCATCTTGGACCGGCCTGGCACATTTTGCCTCGATCTCATGTTTTCAGTTTTTCTCATCCGAGAGCTGGTATCTATTTTGTGACACTCGTTCGTTCACAGATGAAACGTTGGCGTTTTTCTGTTTACTACAGGTTTGTTTATAGTTTTTCTCGCAGTTTTCAGTTTTTTTATATAGGAAAACTTCCATTCTAAGATAATCGGATATGTAGATATTATGTAAACGATGCGTTATGCACACTGTACTGTATTTGTTTTTATGTATCGATTCAAGCAAGATCAGCCTAGATCGACCATATTTAATTCTATTACAAATTACATCGTTTCTCTTTTAAAAGCTATTTACAACGTTGTATTTGCTTTCGTTTGTCACAGTTTTTTGAAAAATATACAAGAAGTTGAACAGTGAAACGTTGACCTTTTCATCACACTAATTCCGGGTGCGTTGAATGAGGTGACTCGTGTTAGCCTAGAGTTAAGCAGCAAGGGTTTAAAGTGATACTCGACGCTTAAACTTTTCAGATACTTTAATTTTCTGTATCCCAATTTTTAGCCAATTTTATTGACCATCCTAGAGTGCAGAAGGATATCCTAAGGATGATAGTCAGTGTTTGACCTGTTGTTACATACAGGTACTTTCGATCTATACGTGCCATATATCCTCATATTCAAAATTGTTATCGTGCCTTCATTTTTCTATCACTCAGTGAATTTAAAAATTGCACTTGGACAGAATAAAGAGGAGGCAAAGTAATTCGTTTGCGTCAGAAGACGTCGAAGAAAAGTTGTTGGAATTGTAGTTCACAGTCTGATTCCCTGAATAAACAGGTAGATAAGTTTTGATTGCGTTTATATGAAAATAAGTCAGGTTAAAAAGTTAAACGGATGTACAAGGATTTTGTGGCTCAAAAATTATATATTGTTCATATTCTCACATCTTTCCTTCACCCACAGGCAATGTCCATATTACAGTGATCGAAGGCCCGCCCGAGCTTTCCTGGGCCAGCCAACTTTCTACCGCCTACGAGCCAGGTAACCCTAGTACACCACGATGGTACAGGTAGGGTCACCCTCCTAAGCCACGTTGAACTAACACTTTGGCGTATAAATAATAATAATAAAATAATAAATAATAAATAATAAATGTTATTTAGCCAGGGTTATCTCTTCAGCATAAAATGCTGCTATCAATGAGGGCCCTGGAAAAAAAATAATAAAGTAAATATATATATATAACTAGCCTAAATTGCAGTAACTAAAAATACACTAAAAGTTAAAAATTCAACAAGATTAAAAAATTGTTGAAAAGGCTAAAATACAGCAATTAAAATACATTTAAAAGCTAAACTAACACAAAAACTTAACAATTAACTATAAAACTTTTGATCTATATAATTCCAAAATACGAGGTTTAAAAATCACAACTGACTTAGAATCCTTCATTTCACTTGCAATATTATTAAAAAGTCTAGATCCATTAAAATAAAAAGACTTCCTTGCCGTCTCAGTTCTGACTTTGGAGAGCAGCAAGTTGTGCCCACTTCCCCTCGTGTTGTGGACTGTTCTAAAAAACTTTAAAATAATCTTTTAAAAACAATGGAGGGGATCCCCTCAAGCATTTAAGAGTCAAATTAATAGTGTACATATCACGCCTCATATACAAGGGAAGCCACTTTAAATTCTTCTCGGCGTATGAATCTTTGGTCTTCAAAACAATCCTAGCTGCCCTTCTTTTTTCTCGATCTAACTTATCACGTTCTTTTTTCCCAATGCTGCTCCAAGCAACATCGCAATAATCCATAACCGGCAGAACAAGAGACTGATAAACTTTATCGGCTGCATCGACAGTTAGATTGTTTCTAATACTTCCGAGGACACCGATTCTCTTGGAAATCTTAACCAATAGCTTATCCACGTGTTGTTTGAAATTGAGATTTGAATCTATTAGCACACCAAGATATTTGTGATGTTGTGCTTGATTTATCGGCTTATTCCCGAGGAATAAGCTAAATGGCCCATCTGAAAGGGTAGCCGAAGCGATTCGTTGTTGAGTGCCGAAAAGAACGTATTCGGTCTTCACAGGATGAATGCACAGCTTATTAACATGGGTCCAGGAATGCAACTGTTTTAAATCTCTATTCAAAACGGTACTTATGTTTCAGATATTGGAGTCAGCGTAGAAAAAGACAGCATCGTCCGCATAAAGTAGGATCTTTGACTGAAGTAAACAGTTGGGCAAGTCATTGATGTAAATCGAAAACAAAATCGGACCAAGTATGGACCCTTGTGGGACGCCACATTTTATCTGCTGAGGTGCAGACTGTACGCTGCCATAGACAACAGATTGACATCGACTCGTAAGGTAGTTCTTAAACTGACCTCAGTTCATGGTTGTTGATACCATACCCAGGCAGTTTCGTTAGGAGAAGTTGGTGATTTACACTGTCGAAGGCTTTTCGAAAGTCGACAAACACCATTGCTGTAACACAACCTTCGTCAATGCCTTTCCTAATACAATCCGTGAAGTATGTAACCGCGTCCTGGGTAGAATGATTTTTTCGAAAACCACACTGGAAGGGAGATAGCTGACTGGACGTATCTAAATGTTGGAGGAGCTGTATTTGCACGGCTCTTTCAAGAATCTTCGAAGCCACCGGTAAAACGGAGATGGGACGGTAGTTATCCATACCCTTCTTATCCCCATCTTTATAAAGTGGAACCATCCTTGCATATTTCCATTCCTCCGGTAAAACTGCAGAAGAAATCGAGAGATTTATTATGACTGTTAGCGGAGCTGAGATGCCTGGAGCTTCATCCTTTAGTAAACGGGCTGGAATTCCGTCAAGTCCGGTACCTTTCGATGTTTTAAGCAGCCTAAGTTGACGATGAACAAACGCAGCTGATACTGGTTTCAAAGAGAACAAAGATTGACTTGAATTAATCAAACATGCTTCTGTGCTCAGTTGGTTCCAGTTAAGAGGTGGAATACTAGAAAGCAGAAACTCTTGTATCTGGACCTGTGTAATTCGGTGTTTGTCCTGCGAGCTTGGCGGTAAAAATGATCTCTCTCGGCCATTACTTTCTTTATCTCGTTTCACAACCAAGGGGTGTTTCTGCCGCGAACTTTCTTTTCAATTTAAGGTGCATGGCTATCAGCCACGCGCAAGAAACAGGTTTTGAAGTTCAACCACGCATTATCGACATCCTGACACTTACTGAGGTTGTGCCAGGAGACAGATGACAGATCTTCATTAAAACGTGTAAGACAATACTTGCTGTAGTTATACCCAGCTGGGTCAGCTTGGTCAAGGCGAGACAATCAGTACATGCGCGAGCAAAGTGTCAGCTTTTGGCACAGATAAAGAGGTCAACTTTTTTTCTAAAAAAAAAATGCTAACTAGACTGGAAGGGTGAATCTTTTTCTGAGGACAACTTTTCTCCATTTAAACGGCGCCTTATTCCACAAATACGTAATTCTTATTTTTTTTTCCACATGTCCCCTTTAACTATTCCTCTCGAGCAGAAGGAGTTCCCGCAATCATTTAGATCATGAAGCTGTACTGTAAAATGTAGATTGCTAGTTTGCGACAAAGCGACAAAGTTGACCAACATATATAACGACAGATACTATTGACTGCCGTTCTGAGTGTAATATCTGTTACAAATAACTCGAGGAAACTTTTGATCAGCAAGCCTCGGTGGCAGAAGCAGACTGGAGGAGTCAAAGAATCACGGGCAGAACACGGATTTTGGCACTGTTTTGCAGACGGACTTTACCAGGTGAGAGTTTAGTTTCGTCCATGTCGCAGGCTACCCACTTACTCAAAATCTGAATCAGCCACTGCTTAAAAACTGCTTCTAAAAGAAGGATAGTGCTATTTGTTTAACATTAATACCTATACAATGAATAACTATCGGCTATTAGTGGTTAGCAACAACGAACCTTCTAAATAACAGGTGCTAAAAGGATTGAAAATGAAATCATTTTTGGCACTGCTGATGAGGTGCAGTGAAAACTGACAAAATCTTACTGTCCATATTTTATTTTATTATTATTATTTTTTTCACAAGACACTAGCCACCCACTGCCCCAAGATCTTTGATAGACGTAATTTTTGTGCAATGTTCTACCTAAACGTTTGACAAATTACTTGACTCCATTCCCATACAGGCTGGACTCCCTGTGAAGTGTTTAATGGCATGACACGGCTTTGAAAAAATCTATCCAGGATGATGGAATAACATGAATGACTGTTACGGATCAACTGCTTTGCCTCCCTTTGAGTTTCTTTGATCCTCCAGCAATACACCACTGGGTTAAGAGACGAATTTAACAAAGCGAGAACCGAAGTGATATCGAGCGCAAAAAGCTGGGGAAAAGTACTGAAGCCAAAGGCGGTAGCAACAACTAAAGCAAATACGAAAGGTAGATAAGAACTCAAAAATAGGTAGAAAACAATGAACATGCTGTTGGTTGATTTGCGATAGTAGGAAACGCCAAAAGAACTCTCCATTCTGAGTTTATGCTGACGGAGGTTGGTGTATGTTTTGAGATAGAAAAATATGGCTGGCAGAAGACAGGAAACCAACATCAAGTTACTAGCTATACGTCGAAGATTCTTGCTAAAGGTTCCGGATACAGTGAAGAAGGCGGACAAAAACCAAGCTACCATAAGAATCGAAGTTATTTGCTTACCAGTGACAATTTTACGATACCTGAATCGAAGAATCAAAGCAAGATGTCTGTATAGAGCTACTACTGAGATTGTACAGAAGGACACAAGACCCAGGAAAGAAGAAAACACACTGTAAGGTAAACCAACAATACAGAATAGTCCGGGATTATCCCATGCTATGGCGAACGTGTATGCAGCAAACAGTGGTTGAGCAACAAGACCCACGCCAAAATCAGATAGTGCCAGGCTGGACAAGAGAGCTTTGGATGACGGATGAAGTGAAGAGCAGCGTCGGAGGGCGAGCAAAATTATGGCATTCCCCGTAAGAGCTGTTAATGAACAGAGAAGGTTTCCAATACCCAAAAAATGATATGCGAATGGGGCTTGGCATAAAGAAATAAATATGGAGATATCAAGAGTACACGACCTGTTATACATGATGATATGTTGTGAGCTACCCATAATAACCTTGCAATGCATGTCGGGGTGAACTATCTACACCCGCTTTCAGTTCGTTCTCTTCTCCCCCGACTGACAAATTACCGATTTTAAAGAATACTATACGGTAAGTTAATGAGCTTTTGAAGTCCAGCCAATATGGGTAAGTGTCTTAGGGACCTTTCAAGGTACGAATGGACAAAAAGACAAAAATAGGTTTTACTTTAAATTGAGATCATTTAAGTGTTTTTCCGGTAAAAAATATAACAATAAAATAAAAATACTATTAATACACAAAGAGATGTCCACTATAACCTATTTGTAATGATGTATTATTAATAAATACTATTTTTTCTTTTTTCTTTTGTTTTGTTTTGTTTTGTTTTTTCTACCTCATTACTGCTTCCGTCGGATGCGATATCAGAAAAATACAAGAATCGCCGAAAGGCGATTTTTAACTGGGCTGCAAAGGGGCTATTTTTTCTGAGGGGAGGGGGCGGCTATACACACTCAGGCTACTACAAAACCTTGTCGCCGACCATTGCATGCGACAGAATCTCATGTGAGACTGAAACATAAACTCATTCAGAACATTGTACCCTTTTGAAAGACTTTCTTACCAAAAAAAAAGATGAAAGTGAAGAATGTTCATCGCAGTAAATTTTCCAATTTAAGCAATTGGAAAGAAGAAGCCTGAAAGAATCAGGGCTTTATTTCATATACTTAAAAAAAAAAAGAGGACCATCTTTAAGTGGGGGTTGTATAATAACTTTTAAATTCCACCATTATGAATAAAAATAAACAAGTTAGCCATTAATTCTAAGCAGGAAACGATTTGCATTATTTTCACGCACCCCCCCCAATCCCTCTGTGCCCCAAAATATAGCGTGACAGTATAACGTGACTAATTTGACGTAACGGGAAATTCCAAAAATTGTTGTCGTTCTACGAGCATAAAGTTTACATCTCCGTAAAATGGTAGAAGAAATACCAAGAAACATCACGGGAGGTGAAAATTTTCAAAGGCATGTTTCTGGAACTCGCTAATGCTGACATCAATATAGCGTGCTTGCTGAATGGGAGAAAACACAGAATTGTGATCACAAGATCATGTACAAATTTAATGATAAAAGCTTAGGAAGATACAGATACAAACAAAAGCAAACCCCCTGAAACCTCGACGTGGGCTACACTTGTATGCTCTACTCAGTCACCAAACCTTGTCAGTATAAATAGCTCCTATTTTCCTCAAGTCAAGCCTGAACTTGTGTGCAAAATTCTCAGAGTTCCTATTTCTGTCCGTGTCTTCTTTATCCTCAGTATCCGAAATTTAGACCTCCAAATTAAATAGAAGGAAATATTTAAAGGAAAAGCCAGTCTTCTAACATTGCAAAGTTGTCACGTCCCTCGCTCACGGACGTGCGTAACATCAGGATTCATCTGACATTCATCGGCAAGTGAGTTGTTCGCTTCACTGACTACGACAGCTTACAATCAAGTCTTCAGCCATAGTGTCGTCAACTGGTGAAAGACTTTGCTCATAAATTGTGCTTCTTAATTGCTCTTGTACTACATCGATCGATAATTCTCTCTTTGAGTTCACGAAGCGGTCCCGGCATTCCAAACCTGACGCTCACAGTCATCTTTTGGTGTGAACCTACCGTGAACGAAGTGTCGGTTTGTATGCAACGTGAGCATTTTTCTGAGTTTCCCAGCGCCAACATCATCTAACTGACTTAAACTCAAACAATAAAAAAATTATAGCGTGACTCCTATGATCGAATCGCTTCGAACAACGCAAATATCCTTCTTCAGGTTCGCAACGCCTTGTGGGTTTTTCAGGGGGAGCGGAGACTAGGTACAAAAAGTATCCGTGCAAGGGTCTGTGCAAGAGAAAATCCTATGAAACCATTTGTGAAAACGTCGTTTCTCGGTACCAGACCCTCGTGTCTTACCTCCCCCGGACACCGACAACCGAAAACCGAATTTATGACTGGGCCGCACAGGCAGCCCAGTAATAAAGGCAAAACAACTTGAAGGTTATTACCCGATGACATGAGCGAATAGTACACCTTTTAAGCCAGTTGAGAGCAATTTGTCAAGCTATTAATTGGATAGTACATTTTACAGGTGCGTTTAATTTAAACCAGAAGCATATAATGCGGTATGTAATTTCCGACAGAAGTATGTCAACTCGATTTGTGGTTTGCGAAAAATGAATCCTATTTATTTCAATAATAATGCTTTGTGTAGGACTGAATGCTGGATTAAGTTAAATGAGGGGTTGTCACTTAAATCTGTTTTAATTAATAATCGTTTCTAATGTTGATACCACGGCGTTCATTGCTGTATGCGGTTTAAGATAGGATAGCTTTAGCTAATAAATCGTCGGATTTGACACCACAGCAGAAGCAGAACTTACTAAAGAGAATTATCTGACATTTATAAAAAATACACACACACTCTATACTTTATTTTCATATACATCAATTTGCCATCGCCGCCCGCAAATAGCAAAAGCTAGACGAGGCGGGCGGAGAGGAAAGGTTACAGCAGTCATAACACATGATATTGTAAAGTTTAGTTCTAAATAAACTACGTGGATAAATAAGAATTACAGAAAAACAAGCTAAAGTTACAAAATATATAGTCTTAGAAAATGATATTACAAGACAAATTTACTACTCACAGAACCTAACAATTATTAGTGCATTGAGGATGCAGAATTTGCCATTTTTTCTAGGAAAATGGGCACTTCAACATAATCGTCCTCTACTTCCATTATCGAGAGCAAAACGTCATGAAATTTTTTTATAAAAGCTCCTTTGGAGAGTTGACGAAATTCGTTAGGTATTGCGTTCCAAAGTTTAGCTCCAAACTTGGAAAAAGAATCTTGATTTAGATTCGGGCTTGAGGTTTGGACATAATAATTTCCAGACGAAGAAAACCTGGTTTCATGCTTGTACTTTGAATTAGGTTTAGTGAAAAAAAAAGAATTCACAGACGTTAGACGGAGCATTCATGCAGGAGACGTCAAACATCATGGCATATAACATTTGTAAAGTACGAATTTTTGAGGAAATAAATAAAGGCACAGCATGGCACAGCATTACGGTACAGCAGGGGGGGGGGGGGGGAGGTGTCTCCAAGGAAATCTGTGGTACAGTCCGCCTGCCAGTATGACGTCACGTCTCGCGTCAGTAACTTTCAAAATGGCGAGAAAAGTGTTCATCGAAGAGACGGATAAACATTTCAATTTAATCACGGAAATACTGTTCCGATTTCTTGGATTTGGAGATTTTAAGGTTCCTATTGTAGTTTCAAATGTGCAAAAAAAAGAACATGATTCAGGTAATAATTAAAGAAAAGAAGCTAGGTTTGTTTGGAAATTAAGAAAAAATAAAGCTGAGAGGAAAAGATAAAAAAAACTATGAACGATATTGAATGAGATCATTTTTATATTGTACGTTTTGAAACTGCTAGTAGAGAGCGGTTGCTTTAGTATTCATTCAAAATACTTCTTAGTTTAAAAACATAACTAACACATGCTTACCTGTATTGATGTTAAGTTCATCTTTGATAGTTTACGTTAAGGTTTGTCCAGCTCCTCGAATATTCTCCAAATAGCAGATGTCGCCCCCCGAGTTGTCTTTTTGCTGTTTCTGCTATGTTTTTTTGCTATTATTACGCCTAGTTCCAGCTGTAGTTTTTACTCTTCAAACGAGTGAAGTGTCCTTCATTTTTATTTTCACAACCTAAACAACTCATTTCCTCGTTAAAGTCAAAATTCTTCCAAACTAGCTACAACCTTATAACCACTTTACGATAACCACTTTACGACGACTTCTTACTAATGCCAAGGACAAAAACAAACCGGAGGACCGACAGGGAGTAGTATACAGGATCAAATACTTCGGCTGCCAGGCTACTTCAATTTGATAAAATTTATCAAGCGTTTGCATAGAGGTCAAAGAAAAGCAGAATGACATCTTTGTTTTACAGCTATTGTTTTTCTTGCCTTATCAAAGATGTATAAGAAATCAGCTATTCCACCAATCGAGTAAATCGAAATCAGTGTTTTTCGTGAAATGACTGCCCTTTCGAAACTCCCGTGACACTTACTTGGACAACTGAGTATGTGTTCGCGGCATGAAGATTGCTGTATCTTAGTAATTTTACTTTTGAGTAGTCAGTTAGCTGACATTCCGTATGTTCATTCTCCATGACATGACGCAAACAAGTGTATGGTTGAATGATCGACATATCATCTGTTTTTATAAAGCCAAAAAAAAATGGCGGTTGAGATACGAAAGCTTTCTACCGTTCTTTTTTTCGTAGCCTGTGCCATCTTTGTGCCCCAGGAGAGCGGTGGAATTTTGTTAGATCCAACCTTAATTGGCAGAGAGTTGCAGTCGTTTGCTAATGATGCTCTTGGAGTGGATGACCTTCAAGTAAGACTGCTACATGTTTGCCAATTTCAGCTTTTACTGATCTTTAACTAACAACTGAAATATTCAATGATCAGTCTTCTGTCAGGTGTATTACCATGACGTTAAGCTCAGTTCGATAAGTTGACAAAGTTAATTACTTGTGCAAATCTGAAACTGGCTTTCTATACGTGGGAAGTTCATTGAAAATTAATTTTGCGACATTCCAGCAGGGAAGCTCGAGATTGATTCCGCTTTGTGGTTTAAGAGTTGAGCGTACAAAACAATTCGACACGGCACACCACCTTTATAGAGACTTAAACATCAGACTATACGTCGCTTTGAAAGTGAATTCGGGTTCTTCAATCTCCTTCGCGAATATTTCAACTCACTTATTAATAATACGTTTGTCAAATGCAGGCGAACTCTCCTGGATCCTGGAGTTGAATTCCTTAGAGCCATATCCAAGTTCAGAAAGAGAAAGAAAATTTCTTCGTAAGCTTTTTTACGTCCTCTATTAAAAGTGAAAACAGTCATTTTTACGTCGTAGCCTTGAAGTCACGGCAAAGGAACGTAAAGGAAAAGTGTGCTGTAAAGCTGAGTTTTTGTTTTACCTATTGCTTTCTTGAAGTCCTTGTTGTCGTCGTCATTGACTGCGACAGCATTGAAAAACGATGTCAGCGAATGTATATATTATGTATTTATATGAAATCTCATATACACAACGGTAGACCTTAAAACGTATTGGGCTTTCATCTAGCTGGACCAATATCTGTTGGCGAAAGTCCTGATAAACAAATTTAGGTGATCTTTAATCTTTTAAATGCCTGACTAAAACCATCAGTGTGTCGGATCTTTTAATGGTTTGCCTTCTGGAACTGCTATATAAAGTTTAATATGTTTCCTTTTTTTAATATATTGAAGGATATAAGTGAGTGATCATTACACAGCCAGAAACTGGAATATGGATTAAATCAGAGCAAAAGTATTGGAATTACAGCGTTCACGGTTCGCTTCGAGGCAAAACGTACTTGGTGATAATGGAATTTTCAGTTTAATTCACAGTAAATTTAGAGCTAAACCGTGAATGAGCAAAAATAACTTGAAAGGATTGTGTATACTAAATTTCCTGTTTTTTTGGCCGGCTCAAAAGGACACTGGGCCTCATCATCCGTCTGAGACCATATATGGTCGTTTTAACTACGATATGATCCGCCATAACATCAAGAATAAACCAGAAGACAAACAGCTTGCTCATTTTGTCTAGAGTATGCTAAAAACTTAGAGCTGATTTTGCTCGCGAAGGACAAAATTGCGACCTAAGAAAAGACGTTTTTAACTGATAAGTGAAATGCAATAATTTAGAAGGTTCGTCCGTAAATGTATTCTGTAGTTTTAGGGCCTCCAATCATCGTAGTCTGAGTTGAAATCCCGAAGGCGCTTCCGAGTTGTGTTATCAGCTTTCCTCTCCTAAAAGGCCGACATTTCCAACTCATCTAGGATACAGATATATGATTATAACCTCCATGAGCGACGACCTCTCGTAAGCGACCACCTCCAATAAGCAATTACCTCTGCAAAACCGTCAAAGCCTTATAGTTGGAACTTCTCGTAAAGGATCACCTTGTGCAAGCGACCGCAAACATTTTTCGGAGCTAACGGTTTAACAATTTTCCTTTATTTTTGTCCTGCCATAAGCGTGATCTGAACCCTATGTTCACGGTTCTATGTGCTATATGTTGCAACAAATTTTCTAGGCCAACTTCGAGTGAAATTTCCTATTATTGGGATTTCTGAGACTTGGCTTGATGATTGTTATCATTTTTCCGATATAGCGGGTTATAATTTTTTGCATAAACCTAGAGTTAATAGCATTGGTGGAGTTGTTGGCCTTTACATTGGTGAACATTTAAATTACAAAGAACGCCATGATCTAGCATTCCCCGAGGGCAAATCTGCTGAATCCTTGTTTGTTGAAATTAATAAGACGAAAGAAAAGAATATAATTGTCGGCATTATCTATCGACCACTTGAGTCGAAGTTAAATGAATTTGTGTCTGACTTGGATCTAGTACTGGGAAAAATTTCCAAGGAAAATAAGCTTGTATTTTTAATGGGTGACTGGAATTTAAATTTAATTAATCATGATTGTCATAAAGCGACAAGTGATTTCTTAGATTTGTTGTACTCTAGCTAGGATGTATTTTCCACTAATAGCTGTGGTCACACTTGGGATTTGACGTTGGTAAAAGGCTTTAACCGTGGTAAAAAGGATGTAAAAAAACTTTACTATAGTAAAACTCATTAGTGGACTTAACACGTTCCAGATGGTTTCCCAACAGAAATGTGTCACTCAAATGATGAGCCTGAGGACAGGTGATAATTCTTACGACATTCCATGAATGTTTTATTTTTTTATCCAGTTCAGCCTAACTGTCTATACATCATACATTCACTGAAAATTGTGCCGCTGCTTATACTGTTTCTATCCCATTATTTTCTCGGCCAAATATAAGCGAATATGTTTAATAATGTTGACAGGCCATACACGACTCCCTTTGGCCAAGTTGTTGTATATCTTTGACCTTTAAGCCTCATAGTTTGAGTTGTTCATAATGTTGACAGGCTATTCACGTTTATCTTTGGCTCAGTTGCTGTTGCTTTGACCTTACCTTCATAGTTTAGTTCTTACGAGTATATCTTGTAGTGTCTTTCCTCTTTTGTAGGATATTATGGGAGGGTCTTTAAAGATTTCTCTAAGCAACGGTTGGTTTTCTATAAGATATCATTTGTGCATGATGATTTTTTTCAGACTCGGTACTGAGGGGCGATATTCTGTCACGAATGGTAGTATTTTCTTGTGCGTTTTTGTTTTGTTTTGCAAAGCCGACATTCTTTCGTGATGCTTGACTTCTGATAGGTGCTTATCTATCACTTTATCTCTATAACCCCTCATACGGAGTCGTTGCTTGAAATTAGTTACGTTCTCTTCGAACGTTTTCTCAGAAGAGTTTGTTCTGAGTAATCTTAAGGCCTCGCCTTTTATGAATCCTTTCTTAACCCCTTGGGGGTGACATGAAGAGAAGTACGTGTATTGGAAAGTTTCTGTCGGTTTGAAGTGTGTACGCACATCTAGGATTGATTCCTTCTTAAATCTTTCTCCTTTGTAAATACATGTATCCAGAAAGGCGGTTTCTGTTTCTCAAACTTCAGCAGTAAATTTTATGGTCGGGTGGTGGTTATTTGCTAGTTCGATGAATGAGTATATTTCTTCTTTGTCTACATTCCACAATGAGAATATGTCATCGATAAATCTCTTCCACACCAGGGGCGTAGCGTCCATATACACACGTACGCTCGTGCGTACAGCTGAGATCTGAGAAAAAATTTTTCTCATTAAATTTGCTGGCTAATAATTTCATATTTTCACATTATACTGGCTTTTTTAGTAGAATTCCCATTATCTAAGCATCAATCATTCAGTGCTGGCCACTAATAATGGCAAAATGCATTTGAGTGGTAAGCACAAAAATAGGAAAAACGCCTCATGTACCCCTCCCTCAAGGTCAGCCAGCCTCACCAGTTTTTCCAGCCCCGCAGGTATTCTTGAAGGAGAGGTTACTATGCCATGACGTGT
Source organism: Porites lobata (assembly GCA_942486035.1). NCBI lineage: Eukaryota > Metazoa > Cnidaria > Anthozoa > Scleractinia > Poritidae > Porites > Porites lobata. The sequence continues at coordinate 276,712 of CALNXK010000104.1, forward strand.
GGCTTCAGAACAAAACGTATTTGCCGTCAACGGATATTAGGAATATACTTGTGAGGTCAAACAGTGAAGCCCCAGTGATTGATGTTCCGAAGAAACTGTTAGAGAATCCTATGAATATTTCTGCGACTTGAGGAGCGTGATCACTGGCTTCTGTAGTGTTTTCGTGTGTTTCGTGAGACAAAGTACACACATATGGCTCGAAAATCGATACACGATTACTTCAACGCAATTAACAAGACAACTAATCTACATGCACTGCCGAATGAGCTTCAGTAGCATGAAGAGACTAAAATCTCCTCTGCGAAGTACGATGACGGACGAAAGATTAAGCTCCCTAGCAATCCCTCATATACATAAACATAAGAACGTGGATTGACAGGTTGGTTAAGGAGTTTGCCCGTCTTAAGGGTCGACGCCTCGCCCTTTGCTTGTGACCTGTCGTCATTGTTTTTGTACAACTTTCTACTGCATTTTTGCCGCATTATTTATTGAAAATGCCCCGCAGAAAAACCAGGAGATGGCATTTCCGAGACCCTAAATTTCAAAATTTTATGGGGGAGCATGCCCCCAGACCCCCCTAGATGTAAGCGTCTTTGGGGCTTACGAAAAATTTATTCTCGTGCGTACATCTTCAAAAACCCACGCTACGCCCCTGCACACTAGTGGTTTGTGCGGACTTTTGTTAATAATTTCTGTCTCTATTGCAGACATAAAAATGTTAGCAAATGCAACTGCCATTTTTGTTCCCATAGCTGTACCTTGTACTTGGAGGTAGTTTTTTCCAACAAATTGGAAAGAATTCTCCCTCAGGATTAGTCTGAGCATATCTGCGAGGTATTGGCTGGGTATTGGAGGTTTGTTTTGATAGAATGTTTCGTATGCTTTGCATATAATGGTAATTCCTTCCTCCTGTGGGATGTTTCTGTATAGGCTAGTTACATCCATAGAGACTAAAATAGCATTTTCTACGACCCTGGTTTTCTCTATGAAGTTGATAAAGTCTGTCGTATCTTTAAGATACGATTTTTGCGATTTAGCAATTGGTTGGAGGAGACTATCAACAAATGATGAGATTCTTTCCGTCGGGCCAATTCGCAGCCCGATATGATCGATCTTCCAACTGGTGTTGGTTTGTGAATCTTTGTGAGAGTGTAGAATTGTGGTATTCGCGGTGGATTTGGCGTGAGGGAAAGCCATCGTCTTGTCATCTCGTCCATATGTTTCTCCTTGTAAAGCTTATCTATCAATTTCTTGACCCTTTTAGAGGTTTCTACTACCATTGGTGTTTCTAAGGGTTTGTAGTTTTCTCTGTCGTCTAATTGTATTTGACCTTCTTTCATTTTGTCTTCTTTGAGGAGAACAACAATAGAAGAGCCTTTATCTGCTCGTTTAATGTTGATGTCCGGGTTTTCTTTCAGTTGTTTGATGGCAAGTTGTTCCCTCTTGGGTAGATTGTTTCTAGGCGTGATTGTATTTATATTAGCAAGTTGTAATTTAACCTCTTCTACGTATGTTTCTAGTGCGACTGATGGCTGAACTGGTGGCTCCCAGTCTGACTTTACATGAAAGGGGTGTTGCTCTTTATCTTTTCCATGAAAGATATATTGTAGACGCATTCGTCTAGCGAAAGCGTTGAAATCTTTTAATAGTTCTGCTCTAACGTGACCTGTGTTTGTCACTGGTGTGGGGATAAATTTAAGACCCCTTGACAGAACATTTATCTGATCGCGTGTCATTTTGTAATCTGAGAGGTTTTTGATATGTTTCTTTCTTGCTTCTGTTATGTTGTTATCTAAATCACGCGCTATTTTTGGCCTCCGTTCATTGCGTTTTTTGGTTGATAATGACCGCTTTTTCTTTCCTCTTTCCCTTTTTAGATAATCTATATTCTCAGAAAACACTCTGGGATAAGATTCACTTTGTTTATTCTCTTTAGCATTTTGTAAGACATACTTTATTTTGTTGAGTTCGTCTATTTTCTTCTGGATATTCTCTAGTTTCTGTTCGTGACTGCATTCTGGAGTATTAGATGGTACCTTACCTGACATGTCTTTCCTCTTTTCTTTGCGTGATTCCTGCTCTACTTTTACAAGTTTAGATTTGCTTCTTTCGACTCTACGGTCGTGAAACTTAACGAGTGCGCCTAAAACGTTTCGTTCTGCGTCTTTTCTAATCCAGCTTATGTCTCGTTTGAATTCTTCGTCCGGGGCAATGTTTGCCCTTGCGTTGTAACGCAAAGTTTTTGGACATGTATTGTTCTCAATATGTTTCTTCAGTTTAGCGATGGATTCTTTGGACTTTTGTATCTTGTCCTTAATGGTGTTTTCAAGCTCTTCTGTAGTAAGGCGCTGCTTTTTAAAAGGTATGTGTTCTTTCTGTTCACGAGAGTCATCATGATGACGTTTCTGTGGACCCGTTTTGCGCGGTTTTTGGACTTGGCGCCATTTTCTCTGATCGTTGGTGTTTGGTTTTTTCACGTTTAGTCTTTTGGCCTCTGTGGGGCCGCCGTTTCTTCTCTCAGTATTGTTAGTCTTTCTGTTTCTTTGCAATGGCTCATCCCCATTTTCTTTAAGGTTTGTGTTTTTGCGCCTTTCTGTTGTCAATTGTCCACACGGTATGTCTTCGTCATCCGAAGCTAAAAGGCTATCTTCTGCAGGATTGTTGGCTATATCAGCGAGTATTGAAGGGCTTGTTGTAAGAAGTCCTTCTTCGATTACTAGTGTAACACGTTCCACTAGAATTACGGCGAACAAAGCTTCGTTAATAGATAACATTTTCACGAAGGATCCACTTCGTCCCTCAATAAGTGGCCTTTTTCTCAATGAAATATCTGACCATTTACCGACATTTTCACTTATTTTGTATAATAATAGTACTAGTGATAAGGATAAATACGTATTTTTTCGTGAAAAAAATGCGCTTAATCTAAGTGCATTTAAAGATGAGTTAGGTAAGATAAACTGGGCTGAAATGCCTGGTTTTAATGATCCTTCTTGCGCTTATGAACTCTTTGTCGGAAAGTATACTACAATTTACGATAAATGTTTTCCACTCAGAAAAATGAAAGTGAAACGGTTCAATCTTCGTAAGCCTTGGTTTACTAAAGGTCTTGCTAAATCCATAAGGAAGAAAAATAAGTTATATCAGTCTTTCCTTAATAACCCTAACTCTTCCAATGAAAATGCATATAAGTCGTACAAAAACAAACTTACTCATTCTCTTCGAGTTGCTAAGCTTTTATATTATGAAAAACAAATTGAAAAACTAAAATCAAATGTTCAGGCCACTTGGAAAGTTCTAAATGAAATCCTTCGTTATGCATTTCTGCACTTACTACAAAGATACAATGATTTCCTGATCATGAGAGTATTGTTGATACCGAAATATAACATTTTTCCTTTGTAGTTTTGTCACTGTCGTCTAGATATTTTGACTTTGTACTGAAACTATCAAAAGGAAATTCTGGTTATTTTATTTTATTTTTTACAGACGTATTTTAATCAACTGCAATATCAGACGAAAAAACTGGAAGGAAACACGGCAGACCTTTCTGTGAACCTCAGAAACAAGTTCCAAACAAGATTTGCAGTCACAAAACGACTTAAAGATAAAGTTGAAGCTTTATAAGCCAAGCCTCCGAAACCCACAACAGCAAAAGAATGCTGTCATATCGACAAATCCACCCTGAAATACGATGAACTTTTCCGCACCAAAGTCGACCTTAACAACATTTGTTTGAAGATTTCCGGTGCTGCAACCCCGAACCCTAGACAGTTAGATGCAGAAGAAATCTTAAGAGAAATGAGAGACATTCATATAAAAAATCCCTTTCTTAAGTGGCAGTACTTTTCATCTGTGGAAGGAGTTCATACGAGTTTTCCAGTTCATGACGATTCAGAGCCTTGTGACTTATACGACCCTCGATACAGACCATTTTACGTAGAAACAGCCACCCCTGAATCTAAAGATGTTGTGTTGGTTATCGATTCCAGTGCGTCTATGACTAGCAAAAAATTTACTATTGCTAAAGAGGCGGCGAAGACTGTGTTATCCTCATTGAATCCGAAAGATCAGGTGGGTACTCGACACTGAGCGATTTCTCGCGCGTGCTAATTGGTCAAGAGCCACAACATGGTCGTTAAAGGTAATGTTACACGGGACGATTCGCAACGTCGATTTTTAGCGCAACACATGCGGCGTTACAATGTTGGAATAACGTTGTAACTATTCGAAACAATGTCGTAACAATATTGCAACACTGTGCTGCGATAAAAAAAGTCGTTGCGAATCGTCTCGTGTAACATCACCTTAAGAGTGCAGACCATGGAAATGACTTGGTGGTGCTCCCATTTGGAGTTTTTCCTTTCTAGGGCACGCGATTGTCCGAGAAAGTTCAATGAAAAAGCTGTTAATGGTACTGTAAAAAACAAATATAGTCGACTCCCGATAACTCGAACCTTCAAGGGAAATCGGAAAAGTCCGAGTTATCAGGAGTTTGATGCAAATAACCGGAAGTCAGGAAATAAGCAAATGGATGGGAAGGAAAGGCAATTAAGCAACAAAGTATACAAAAATGGACACTGAATTTGAACTGGAGTGACAAAAAAAGTAAGGAAAAAGAATTTACTCGGTTGTAAATTTAATCTTTCGGACCTCAGTAGACGGTTTTTTCCCGACTTGTCACGCGCTTATAACATGGTTCTAGTTATCGAAGGTAAAATTGTATAGAAATGAGCTGATGGGAAACCGTGCAAAATTGGTTCGAGTTAGCGGGAGGGTCGAGTAGTTATAGAGGGTTCGAGTTCCCGAGGGTAAAATTACAGTAAATGTAAGAAGGAAATCTAGGGAAATCGACTTTGGTTCGAGTTAGCGAGGGCTCGAGTTATCGGAAGTCAACGGTATAAAACAATTTCCCATGGTCTATTTAACAAATAGATTCCATGTTGCCGTGCGTCATGGTCAGTAATAGATCACAGATGACATCAAAATGTGGTAAAAACAAAGTAAGTGGCACACGAGCCACAGACAAAGTGTGTCACTGATGTTTTCACAACATTTTGACGTCTTCCGTGATCTACTGCTGAACAGACCCACGGCAACACGGAATCTATTTGTTAAATAGACCGCGAGAAAATGTTGCATATTTGTTTTTTACGTCCATTTTCATTTAACTTTCTCGGAAAATCGTGCGCGCTAGAAAGAAAAAACTACAAAATAGAAGCACCACCACGTCATTTCCATGGTCTGCACTCTTAACGACCATGTTGTGGCTCTTGACTAATGACCAGAAAAGGAAAAAGACCGATATACATACCTGCCTCGTACCGCTTCACTGTTCTAGGATTTGTGTTACTTAAGGCATTTTTTGTCGCTAACGCTACTTTTCGTTTCTTCTTCTTTTTCCCGTTATCTTACTTGTAAAAAGTTTCTACGTCTTCACTTGCTCAAAACAGAATAATGGCGAAAATATTTTGCATATCAGCCAGTCTCTCGTAACGATGACACACGATCAGTTGTTGTGAAGTTTTCTGGCATTTTAGCCATTCTCAAGTTGTCAAGTACTCTTTTTGCCTCCGTTTTTCCAATTTGTTTTGAACAACTTACAAAATAAGACATCACGTCTTTACCACATTCCTAGCCTGTTCCAGGCCCCGAGATAGTCGGGTCTGCTGAATTGAGAAAGCGCAAACACGAAAATAAAACGGGAGGAAACTGGGGAGAGCAGGGGCGGCGGAGCTTGTAATCATTTCTTTAAACGACCCTTTCCGGTATACCAGCTCCTGGTATACCCTCTGATTGGTCAAATTTGACAGATTATATCAACACTCTCAAAGCGGGTCGTTCCTGTCACTCAGAGAGATGGCGTCCGGCGTCCACGCGCGTGAAATAGAGGAATCCACGATAACTTCTGTGTTGAACGAATGTTTACTAGATTTCCAGCACATGGGAGCGCTGAGGAAGGAACAGAAGACCTGCCTTGTGAACTTGGCGCGTGGAGAAGATGTTTTTGTAATCCTACCGACCGGCTTCTGTCTCGCCTGATAACAAAGTGGCAATAACAGAACGGTCGCAAGCAGTTATCTACGTGCTCCAGTCCAGATTCACATTATCTTTAGATCTCTTAAGAAGAACAAGCTGGTGTTTAAAAATAATTGCTTAAGAGCAAACTTGACTGACTCACAACGTAGTTCTCCATGTTTAAAGTAGCTTCAGTTTAAGGTGCAATCCATTCTTCGAAATTTGCATTTGTGAATCACCACCCGTGAGAATTTCACATCCTGCAAAAATACTAACGAGCTGGGCCCAGCGTGACAAAACTCATGGTAGGAGACCATCACATCACAAAAGAAAATCGCTTTCAGTTAGTCAGATCAAGGAGGGATTTTGGAGAAAATCAAACAACCTAAAACCCTTAAACTTTACGTTTCAAAATAGGTCAAAGAAAATGCTCTTGCATCAGAGGGCAAATTATCAATCATGCCAACCAGAAACAATAACCTCAGAAAATCAATATGCGTGTCGCGACCTCTCATCATGAAACAGTCGGAAAAAATCACATAGTTTGCTCAGTCAAAATCTGCAAATTGCAGACCCCTCCAGAGCATAATCTACCTGCAAGGGAAAATATTCACTGGAACAAGCAGCATTTTGGCGCAAGGTAAAAGTCGTGTGTTGCCTACCGACCCGCTTTTTACACTCCAGATTGCTCTGACTCGCATAAGAGATAAGCGCCGCGCGAAATAATCTCGCGAGAAATTTGAGAAATTAAGATTCCAACTCATTGACATTTCAACAGTTTGACAGCCGAAATCTAATTATCTCAAACTTACCGAAAGTGGGCGGAAGAGGGTCGTAAAATAAATGATTACAGGCTCTCTCTTTCTTCCTTTTTCGTTTTTCCCGCCCCGCCAACTTTTCACGTGCCTTTTTCTTTCGTGTCTTCCCCACTATCTGAGAGCCTGGAACAGAATACCACATTCCACGCACGTATAAGAAATGTAAAATGTAAAAATAATAAAAATGTTCTAGAAGTTTTAAAATCTTCGAAATACATTTCGCTCTCCGAGCTTCGTCAGTCAATAAAATTTTCATTTAAGATGCACTAAAATAGTCTGCGTGTTCGCCAGTGTCATGTAAGCCAACATCGTGTATTCTATTTCACGTGGTCACGTGCGACTACCGCGCGTGGAACGCGGAAATAATTCCATTCGTTCTTAGAGTTCAACAACGAGCCTTCCGGTACTTGATCGATCCGAACACTCTCTGATATCTGCCTCAACGTGGCGTCGTTGGAGTAAAGAACCGGTAAAATGTTCATTTCAGATTTTTGCATTTCACTGTTGTGTTTCTCTTTACAGTGCTTCCATCTTCCTTTTTGGCCAGTGACTTCATGCGTTGTAATCCTCTAGTACACGCGCTCCTTTATTTTTTTCTGATATAAATGTCATTACACTTTGTACATTTTATGTCATAAGTCACGCTCTGTCTATCACACCGTCCTTTTCCATCTACTCTACACACTGGGCATTCCCCTCTTTTCCATTTTCGTGATTTAAACGGATCAGACCTCTGGAGTAACTTTTTAATCGCAACACCAGCTCAGTTTTTCTACCACTTTGATTTTGAAACCTTGTCGCTTTATTTCTTTCTCGTATCACCTCTGTAGCTGTGAATTGGGTGTAGCTGGTACAAAAATACCGCCTCGTTTCCGCCTTTTTTGTACTAGTTGCTCCTCTTCCTCGCTTTTTCTTGGTTTCGTTCCTCTCTCTTCCATTCTCTGGGTCGATGTAAAGGTCTTTCTCCTTCTTGATCAGCTTTCTCTCTCCTTTCATATGCCTTAAGGGCCGAGTTGACAACCTCAGTACTGACTCAGGAGGTCCTAATTAAGAGTTCTACTTAATTGTAGCAAACTGTTGCCATGGAAGAGGAGGGTGGAGAATGTTAACGAGATGGTTTTGAGAATGCAGTACTCGGGGTTCTGCGAGAAATTCAGGTATGAGGTTGTCAACTCGGCCCTTAAGACGTGATGTCTTATTTTGCAAGTAGTTCAAGTTATTGGAACACATTCTTAGTCTCGGCATTTACAATTTCGCAAAAATCTTCCATTTTTCCTCTCTGTAAATAGCTCATTGTAAACTTTTCTCGAGGCTTTTACTCGCTCAATGCGAAATAAATCACACAAACATTTTCAAAACCGCGCATCGTGTGAACTGAACAAAAAAAAAAAAGTTTTCCGTGACGTCATCCATGTATCCGTAGTCTAATAGAACATGGGTAACGACCAGCGCGCGTAACATTCACATCACTGCATAAACTCTTTTTATTAAAAACTGAACCACTGGCCATGGACAATGCAATGCTAGAGCGCTGATTGGTTTAGCCATAATGGTATATGAGCCATTGTTATATTCCTAGAGTTTCACTCAACTAAACTAAACTTTCTTGGTCACATGGCCTTGACTAAAATCAAATGTATCCCGATCGTGATACATTAAGCAATGTACCCCGCTCGGGATATATTACAACACGTGATCAAAGCATATTGGATAGTTACGTGACAGAAGGCGGGAAAAACACTGCCAGGTCCTGCCACTGGCTGCCAGTTTTCTTTTTCGTGAATGAACGCAACAACATCATGAAGCCTCACGCTAAAAAGCAACGATTATCAAACATCAGTGACTCCCTCGCCTGCGGCTCGTGTGCCACTTCTTTGTTTTTACCACATTTTGACGTCTACAACGTCAACTGTGATCTATTACTGAACAGACGCACAGCAACATGGAATATCTTTGTTAAGCAGACCATGACAAATTGTTGGTTTTGCATAGGCACAAGAGAGTAGCTCGCTCTGGCCGGATTATAGGCTCCAGCTCCTTCTTAGTTACATTGGTTTGAAAAACGAGCGAGCAACTCCTTTATGCCCACGCAACGGCGTGTTCGCAAACCAGTTCATTTTTAGATCGATTTTCTAGCGAATTTTGAATATCAGATAAGTCTTACATAACAGTCATCAATCATCCGGTGCTACCATGATACGTTTATTCATTGATCATAAAAATGGTATGTTTTTGGTTACTTTTCTTTAAGGTTAATGTAGTTTCCTTCAACACAGAAGCCTCAACAGATGATGGTTCTGATGTCACGTCTTGTTTCAGTGAGAGGTTAGCTCTAGCAGTTCCTGAGAATAAAAAAAGCCTAGAGAAATACATTGATGGACTCAAGTTTAATGAACAACGTAAGTCTATTGTAATAGTCATGAGCTTTTATTTTCAGTATCGTGTTATTCCCAAGCAAGCTCCCTAGCCTGCTAGCAGTCGTTTCTGTTTCCTTGAAGTAAGAGGTGGGAGAGGAGGGGAGGGGAGAGGCGGGGAAGGGAAGGAAACCGTTTCCTTCTCTTTCCCGACCCTGTCCCCCGCATTTACTTTATTGCTTCTTTATGCCTCGCGCGACTTTCGTCCTTACAACGCTAGACCTAAAGGAAACGGAAACGACTGCTACGCAGGCTACAAGCTCTTGTAAGCGGCCATTTAACCCTTACATCTTTAGTGGCCACTTATGGAACCTTGATTCTCTTTTAAAAGGCGAGGGGCCTGTTTCTCCAAAGGTCCGGAAACTTTTTTTAAGCCGGAAGGCAAATTTTCAAATCAAAACATGTTGAATAGTAGCACAGTTCCTAGCTCACAAACCCGTCAATTTTGCTTGGTTAACTGATAGCTTCATTGTGTCATTTGCAAATTATTGAAGCTTGAGTGTAAACACGGCAAACATAAACCAGCTCTCCAGGCAAGAAAAGTTGCCGGGCATATCGAGAAACGGGGCCCAAGCTCCAGTAACGTACATCTTTTTCGCGTCCGGAGGGTGTCCACTTACCAGACTTTCCACGGTAGTTCCTTATAATGTCATATCACCAGTCGTGGCATCAAGGTCCAACTGTTGCAGTCCTAATAGGAATCATGATCATCAGCATACCTGCACCAGAAAGTGACATGGCCGGACATGAACGTAGTCTGCCGTACATATGAAAGAAATGTAGTCGTTAGTTTAGCGGTCGTGTCTTTGCCTTAATGGATAACATGGAGACTGTACACACACTCTCTAGTTGTCTCCAGCCTCCTCCCCAGGGCGCTTTTCTCTGGCTTTGGAGGTGGGGCGGGAAAAGGCCCTTGCATCGGCCGGCCGATCCGTTATTTTGATTGGTTGATTGATTTAGGTAATTCAGTAAGTTAAATAATTTATGCATTGTACCGAAACCGAAACCGTATGTCCACTCCAACGAAGATTTCTGCAAGAAATCCAGTTCGCAGGCTATGTGGCGGTTCTCATGACAGTCGCTATATGCTTTGAATATTTAGCATAGCCGGGCCATCTAAAGATTTGTGTTCAAAAGTTTATAAAAGCAGTGGTATAAAAATTTCTGAGGACGATACGAGGTTAGCACTGCTATGTAGGAGTTGCGTCACATTCGTAGACAAAATGGATTAGTTTATTCGGAGAGCTCAATCTCTAGACAATACGCCGTCTTATATAAACTCAGAATATTCGATTCTGTAAAGCGCTGCTTTCAACTTTCACCGACTTCGCATCAGCCATCAAAGCTTCTACTTGTATGAAAGGATATGCCAACCGAAAGCTTCGATGTGGTTGGTAGGCCGTCACAACTTTTAGCTCATGCCAAAATGCTATTTCCAAAACGTTTTTTTTCTTGTGCTAGGTAGATTATGCTCTGGAAGGTTCTACATTTTTTTCTGAGTAGATGTGATTTTAGCCGCTTGTTTCACACTGAGAGGTCATGGTACACATATCTATTTACTGTGGTTTTTTTTTTTCTGGTCGGCAAGATTTACCCTCTGATGCAAGAGTCTTTGCTTTGACCTCTTTTGAGGCGTTAAGCTTTTTATTACGGCCGAATAAGGGGTTCCAGTTTTCTCCAAAGTGCCTTCTGGATCTAAATAACTAAGCGATTTTCTTTAGTCCGTGAATGTAATGTTTTTCTGCAATGTTGTATCACGCTGGGCCCAGCTCGTCAGTTTAGTTTGCAGGATGTTAAATTATTATCAAGGACAGTGATTTTTACAGTTCCAAAATTACCTGAATTATAAGAATGAAGTGCAGGCTTAAACTGAAGCTGCATCAACTATGGAGAATTGCATTGTGACTCAGTAGACTCTGACAGCATAGTCTTTTTCTGAAGATAATATGAGTCTCTTGACTAGAGTGCGTATTCCCTTCCTTGGTAACAGCTTTTGAATTGGACTGTTTTGTTATTGCGACTTTCTGATCAGGCAAGGCCATGATTTCGGTTCTCCACGTGAACCTCATTAGTTGCCGAGTTGGCTTTGTGCTTAGTTGCTTTTACAAGAAGAGCAACTTTAGTTGTTCTTTATCGTGGCAAGAACGGTACAGCCGTGAAATAGCATCGACTTGCCAAATCCAGTTGGCAAGACTCCAAAAACATCCTGGCCTTTCAGGATAGATTCGAAACACTTTACTTGAAGTAGTTTAAAATTAAGCGATGGAAAGTCACCGTTACTCAGGGTCCTCAGGGAAAATCCGACCGGGCGAAGCACTGATAAGAACTCTGGTCTACCCGCCATCTCGGATGTTTTGTTTATCGTATGCGATCGTATGCTAATTTAGTACACCCACAAATTCTGGGTGTTTGGTGGTCATGTGACCGGTCGATGCCAGGGCCTTTTCCCGCCCCACCTCCAAAGCCCGGGAAAAGCGCCCTGGCGACGAGGTTGAGTTTTCCCATAACTTGGAAGGAAAGCGACAAAGCGAGCAAAGTAAGCGCCAGCGAAAATCCCGACGGGGGGTGAGAATGAGCCTCGCCTCATCCCATACTGTGGTGATACTCTCCTCCAGTTCGCATTTTTATCAAATACAATTACGAGAAATATTAATTGTTAAAGTAGTATTTTGCTAACTGGCTGAAGAGTTAAGTCTGTAGTATAGGGCATTTTTTTCACTAGTCATGCTGTATTTTAACGAGTTCGTTCGACGATCGGAGCCAAAATACAAAAGATTAGTAGAAATATTTCAGCCACCATAATGGTTAATTGTCCATAGGAGACCAATTATTCAACTTCGGCCACCAAATACGAATCGACCTTTCGCACACACCAAACCTGTGAAATCCCTCACCGAGACTGCATCTTTTATCTTTTTGAAACGGCTCTCCAGAGTGCACGCTTGAATGTGATCGACATCGTAACGGAACTCGCACTGGAATGTGATTGTACAATTTTCATGTCCTGTCCACACGAATTCGGGTAACATAATACGCGGTTTCAAAAATGTCTGGATTCGTGTGGACCGGGTCTTAGATTTACTGCGATTTCTTGATATATAGATTTAGAAAGGGCTAAAAAGGCAGCTCTCGTTAATATAGTTATAGAAAGTATAGTTTACTCAAACAAAAACATAAAACTCGTTTTGCGGCATTGTTGCGGACAAGTTGCACGTTTTTTTGTTAACCGTTTTACTTGTTGGCTTCACACTAGAGATTCAAGTATAGTGTAAGTGTATTTCAACCCTCCAAGTTGCGACCATTTTAGTCGCCATGGCGCCTAAAATTTTGGAACTGGCGACTTGATTTGGAGAATAGTCGCCAAGATGGCGACCGTGAAGAATAGGTTCGTGTTGGCGTATAGAAACAGAAATGGTGATCACTTCTACTGAAATATGAAGAACATTTATTCTAGCTGATTTGAATTCTATTACTTTTTTACTTTTCCCTTGAAAAACATGCTAAATTGAAAACTTAAAAAAATCTCAGAGCTAAGCGTTTTGAAAATGAACATCAATGAAACTTGACTTGCATTCGTTCGCCAAATCGCCTTCAGTCTGTTGCCTTGCACGTGACATTTTAACTTTTGACACATGACAAATGGCACGCTATCGAAGCGCCTTGCTTGTCGACAGTGACGATTTCTTCGATATCTTAGGAATGCTTGTCAAGCCAAGTTCGGTGGTTTTTTAACTGGACTACATATTATAGATATTTTTGAATCAATACTGAAACAATCTAATAACATGAAGAGGGAAAGCTAAATTGGTGCAAATTCAAAACAGAACATTATGTGATAACAGTAACATGTGAACCGTGCTGCGAGTTGAATCGCGGTTTTGTAAACAAAAGCGATAAATGTAAGCGAAACTAAACATCGCAAAACTGACAGCTTATGGTTGTTGCAAAAAATGGTTTTTTTAAAACACCTGTAGCGATGAAAAAGGAAAAAGAAAATTAATTTTATTATTTCGTAAGCGGCATTTTTGTTTGGGTTCCTTTCAATTGATTGGGAAAAACATTTTTTCCCAGTACAACTCGTTGCGAAATTTTCACAAGCGCGTTATCTCTATAAAGCAATGATTTGATTTAGAAAACTTGTTGATCTTCCTATACTCTCCTGCCTTTTTCAGGCTTTCGCGATGTCTAGCGATATTAAAAACGACCTTTTAAATCTCCAAAAATATTTGATAGTTGGAGAAACAAGTTCATCATCAACAAAAGTCGAAAAGAAATGCGAAACAAATATCAGAAAAAAAATAGGTCGCCTATCAAGTTGCGACTGGGAAATTTTGAACAGATTAACAGAGCATGAGTTAAGTTCTGCTCTCATATACCAACTGGGGATTATACAGAAGGATTGAAGGTCCTAAAGACAACTGGAAATGGTAATTGTCTTTACAATTCCGTTTCAGTATTGATTCAAGGAGATGAATCTGCAAACCTTATTCTCAGACTATCAGTAACTAATGCCTTGCACAATAAACGAGTAATTTATAGACAGTGCTGCATTTTAAGTTAAACTTGCTAACTGCTTTTGTTAATGACAATTTTTATATGTTAATATATTAATATAATTTGGCGCCTAAAAATTTCCCCTGGCGACTAAACCCAAAGAGCTGATCGCCAAATGGCCACTGAACAAAAATTTTAACTTTGAGGGCTGTATTTGAAACCTACTTTGAGTGTGAAGGGCTAAAATGTACCCACTTTACTTGGTGACCATGGAAACTTTCGTAGTTCAAAGAAGCCGAAGTTCTCCCTCAAGTCTGGTCTTCACTACACTCGAGAACACAATTGACTAATAAGAAATGGAAGCCATGTGCACGATGTGCAAGACGTGCAGCGGTTCCAAGATTCTAATGAACGGAGAGATTACTTGGCTTCACATTAGAAGTTAACTTAGTTTCAAGTGAGTACTTGATTCAATTGGTAGCCTTTACACTAGGCCGTCATGTAAGACGTATGAGCTTCTAAGTTTTACTTAACCTGAAAGATACGTGTGTTAAGGCCTTAATAAAATCTCACGTTCTTTTACTTTGCATCTCATCAAAATTGGAAAGTTGAAACGATTCAAGAAAAGTTCAAGTGACCTGAAAACCATCCTTAAAAGTGACCTAGCAAACTTGCGGTTTCTTAAGCTTTGAAAAAGGCGAAGCATGTCGATCAATCTTAATTATGCTGCTTGGGAAAATAGCCTCAAGTTAACCTGAAGTAAAAAAGAAACGGTTATGTGTGAAGCTTAATTTTACTTGAAGTATTTAAAATTTACTTGCATGTTTCGAAATATTTCTTAGCTTCTTTAAGCGCTAGTGTAAAGACCTGCCATTGACAGCTTTTGCTTCAAGCAATATACTTTGTCAATAAGTGTGAAGCCATGTTTTCAGTGTGTAGGTGGTGGATGAAGGTACGGACAGTCAGGTGATTACCAAGTTTATCGCCTTGATAGGTTACCATTTTTTCTGGCCCATGATGCTCCGCTGCGCGGCTTCGTGCGAGCGAGAGCGCTTCTATAACCAGGGGATGCGTAATTTAACCTGTCCCTTCTCGCAAGCGTGATGCAATGTTGTTGACAATTAGTTTGAATTAAACTGGTTCACTTAGTAACTCGACTTTTGGGGGGTTTTCCTCTGCGCTTAGAGATTTTTTCTTTCGAACTTTTGCACACAAGGGCAAATGGCAGTGGAACAAGGAATTGATAATTGTGAGGCTTATGATGGCTATTTAGCTTTTATGCAGAAGCCCCCACAAAATAAAACAAAAAAATGTAATGGTAATAAGCGAACACGAGTTTCGAAGAAGAGCAACTATCAAGAAAGAACTTATAATTTGCATTCGCTCGAAAAAATCATATAAACGTAACCCGTCTTTAGAGTCTACTATGTTGAGTATTTTCGTTTTTAAAATGAATTGGTAACGAAGTCTGTTTAGTTAATCTTCGGCAGGAATGTGTGATTGTTACACACAAATTGTAAACGAAGTTTATTACAATTTCAAACTGATTACATCAGCTACATTAGCACATGGTTTGTCCATGCTCCTCCTCAAGTTATGGACATACTCACGTCACCCACCACTCACACGCCTTACGCACTCTACATTATGGACCTTATGTATCCCTACTGGGATCGAATTTTAACTCTAATTCCTAATGTGTAGATTTAGCCAGGGCTAAAAGCGAAGCTCTGGTTAATAATACGTGTCAACAAAAAAAATAAAATCGTGTAATGCTAAACGAGGACGACAATGAAAATGGCTTCAAGATAGATACATAGATAGATAGAAACTTTATTAAAGTGTCAAAAGCCGTCTAGCCAGGGAAAAAAGAATCCCTTACTAATTTGGGGACACCAATTAGGGGAGAATATACAGACTTAAAACTATATACAGTACTAGGTAAAATATCTATAGTTATCTAATTACGAGATTTATAGTAAAAACATAGAGAAGTCAAAATGAACAAAGGCTACAGCCTGCGCAGCCATCATCTAAAAGTTCACTTATATTGAGTTGGGGTATCTTGCTTTTAAACGAAATTAGGGTTGTGACGTCCCTAATACTCTTGGGTAGTTTTGTCCATAGCCTAGGCCCTAGATATCTAATAGAGTGCTTGCCGTAGGTGACTGTCTCATACCTAGGTATAGAGAAATCTACTTGCCTCAGATTGTAATTACTATATTTGGTTCTTTAAAGATGTTACTTATATATGCAGGGCACAGTTTATGCTTTACTTTATACATAAGGATGTACAGATCCTGTAAGCGACTATTTAGCAGTTTTAGCAAGACTAATAGATCTAATGAGCCAAAAAACAAATTGCACGCGCAGCACACTTTTTCTTCTAATTAGCAAAAAACAAATTTGCACGGGCAGCACGCTTTTTTGTCTTTCCCTTGCCGTTGTTTTGCACGACTACAACGCTCTTTTGTACGACTAAAACGTCAAACTTCCTAGTTACACATTATTTTTATAGAGGAATTGGCGTATGTGCTTACCCAATAATTTGTTTTCTGTGTTCACGTTCGCTTTTATTTTTCACTACCACTCATCTTCACCTTGCTGGCCGCTAGCATTTCTCATTTTCTCACTGCCGCTTTGAATTTTCATGTTTTTCTTCCTGCGAAATTCGTCTCCTTTCTTTTCAATAACTCGCTAGAGCTCTTTCTCTGTTATCCACGTTAGCGTAAACATAAAGAATAGCGCCGAAAAAGACACGACTTTGTTGTTATTTTTTGTTTCTAAAAGTCCCGGCGGCCATGTGATTTCCTTCCAAATAAAACCAGAGGTAACCCAGGCTCTGTGATAGTACCACAGTACGGTTCCAGTAAAATTATAGTGTCTGTATGGGGTAAAAATACGATCTTAAAATTTCTAGGAAATCAGTACTAAATAGAGATCAATGAATCTTACTCTGCAGTTAATTGTTGTTGTCCTTATTGCTCCAACGAAGCTTCGTGATAATTTGCAGTAATTTGTTCAAATTCACTCTATATACAATAACAATATACAAGGCAGGAGACACGAGATGCCATTTTCGCTGACATGCTCTCATTCGACACAACTTTTTCCACGAAATTCGAACTCATAATAATAATAATAATAATAATAACGGAAAATAACGGAAAATAAACATGCCAGGATCGTAGAAATAGGATAGCAGCAGATCTAGAAACCAATGAAGCTTTCCCACATAGAGAAACGAATCCCACAGACTTTGACAAACTCGAAGGATATGATCAAAACAGACCGAGAATATGCTCGCCGAAGCAGCCGGGCAGATCAACGCGCGGCCAAGAAAATGAGGCCTAGGCACTGTACAAAAAACTCCATCCCTTTCGCAGTGAGCCTCCGCTTGCGTACCCCGTTCAGAGAAGTCATTCCCGGCTAAACTTTCAAATGAAACCAGTTTTAAGATGGACAGTATTTTGATTTGCACCCGTTTGTTGGTAAATCAAAATGCACCTTGTTAGCGCTCAACAACTTGCAGAGGGATTCAACTCCGCGATACACTCACTTTCCGTAAATAAAGCAAATCCTGAGAAGATATGAACAACCACATGAATTTTCTGAATTTCCATGGCACATATTAAGGCATATTTTCCTACTATAAGACCATAAAACATTAAAAAAGACAGCAAAATCGATCCTTCTCTCCACCGACGACGGATCATTCACGAAAACAACCATGCGAGGAATAAGCTCTTTTAACTTCCGGCGTTTCCGACAGCCAATCAGATCTTGTGGCATTGTTCTAACAGCCAATCAGCGTTACGGCCAAAATCTGGCCGTAACGAGCACAAACTTGTAATAGTTTGTATCAGGCCCAATTTCAGCGGTAGCCGTTAGAGAGAATGTATGAGAACCGCTCAAATTGGGCCTGATCTCAGGTTAGGTTCGCTCTATTACTACTATTATTACTACTTATTAATACTATTCTGTTGTCTGGGCTACTTGCCTTCGTCGCTTCCTCATTGACCAGCTTGAAGCTATCCAGAAGAGGGCCCTGCGAATCGTATACCCTGACCTCCACTATCAACAGGCTCTTGCACAAGCCAACATTACCAGTTTAGAGGATAGACGCGCCCACCTGTGTCTTAAAGTGTGGCACAATATCAAAAATAACCCGGATGGCCAGCTGCACCGCCTTCTCCCTCCCGTGCGATCCGAATGCCACTCTTACCATCTTAGGAACAGTAGCAGTTCTAGCCGCTTCCAGTATAGAACAAAACGCTTGGGTTCTAGTTTTTTCCCAGCAATGGCAAAAATTAACTAATCTTACGAGTCTTGTTATCTCTAGTATTGTCTTTTATCTATATCTGAATTGTAAATAACTTATAAATAGCCTGTAATCCCAGTCCCTCTGAAACAAATGTAATTTTATTTTTAGTTGTAACTTATGTAAGCACATTGCAATTCATAGTTTTTATGCCACCATGTGTATTTTAATAAACCATCGTTATTATTATTATTATTATTATTATTATTATTATTATGAGTTCGAATTTCGTGGAAAAAGTTGTGTCGAATGAGAGCATGTCAGCGAAAATGGCATCTCGTGTCTCCTACCTTGTATATTATTATTGTATATAGAGTGAATTTGAACAAATTAGTGCAAATTATCACGAAGCTTCGTTGGAGCAATAAGGGCAACAACAATTAACTGCAGAGTAAGTTTCGGTCAGGGCTAAAATCAGAGTGCGCGGATATTTTTTCATCAGAGCCTGATCTCTGGTTGTTACGCCATACTGACGAGCCCCAAAGAGGGCGAAACAGCTGTCTATGCCTACAATTCCGCTCTGTTTTGAGTTCTTTCGGTGTCGTGTTGATGTCTTGCAGAGTTAATTTTCACGTGGTACGATCAGCATTGCAGTATTCTGCTTGCAGAATTTAATATGTCTACATTTTTATTTTTGCTGATCAGGTCTTTATAGATCCCACGTTCTTCGGCATATTCGTTTGCGGTCCTGTGCAGTCCCTTGGGGTTAATGTTTGTAAGTTTCATTGATCTTTATTTAGTATTTCCTAGAAATGTTAGGATCGTATTCTTACCCCATACAAACACTGTATATTTACTAGATCTGTACTGTGGTACTATCACAGAGCCTCGGTTACCTGTGATAAAACCTTGACTTGCATTTGGGTTGCCATACCTGTTGATTGAGTTATTTTACATTGGTATGCCTGTGGTAAGGACGGACGGTCGCTCGCTCGCTCGGTGTACGGTCACGTGATTACCAAATTTTCTCGGATAGGTAGATTACTACATTTCCGAGACCTCTAACTCGATAAAATTTATTTGTTTTACGTCCCATCTTCGTTTAGAGGATATTCTTTTCTGATTCGGCAGCCCACCGATACCGCCCCAAATTAGACTGTTCACAGTCCCCTATTTTTTCGTGAGATCGAGGAGATATAGCGCGTCTTACCGTTAATGACGGCCATCTTGATTTTCAAATGTACCGAGGGAGCCGGCGTCGGGGATTATAGCTGTAGGGGGAGGGGGCGAGAAAAATAGAGGGACTGTAATAACATCACTGCAGCTTGCGTTCACGGAGCGCGTTGTACCAGCAACGCAGGCGTTTCATTGGTAATTAGACAATAGATCTTAATTTGCGTTGACAACCGGTTTAGTTTTAAGTTGCCGACACTGACAAGTCGTTGACAAGTCGTCGTTTCTATAAAACGCACGCTTTCAAACCATAAGGTACATCTCTCGCAAACAGACGAACGACTTTTGGTATTTTGCGGATAAATCACGTAAGCCAACATGCTTTTGAAACAGCCCGACCGGGGGAATGTTGTAACACAGTTTCTGCCAGACGAATTTAAATTTAACGCTACGCCGACGCAAAAAAGACGACCTGTCAGAAATGCCTGGCTTTTTATCGGGCGGTTTAACCGTTTTAGTCTGTGGTGAAGCGAGCATGCTAAGCGATTCGATTAGGTAAATGTTTCTCTTGTGCTTCTTTGGCGATTTTATTTGGAGGAATCGCCTAAAAACATTATAAAATCACTGTTTCGAAAGGAGATATTTGTAAACACGCGTAATCGACGCTAAATGTTTCTGGCATGTTTTTCAGCGCCAGCGGAGTTTCTTAATTAATGAATGGTAAAAGGCGTGAAATTCCTGTCACGCCTCCTGAACGCGAGCTGCAGTGATGTTATTACAGTCCCTCTATTTTTCTCGCTTCCTCCCAAACAGCTCCCCCACCCCCTAAGTAGTTTTGACACTCATGCAAGGTGGCAGCCCGTAACGCAAAGTGCTCGATCTCGACGATCTTACGGAGAAATAGAGGACTGTGAACAGTCTAGCCCCAAATGCGCAATTAATTTTTTCTATTTATTGATTTATGACTTTTCACAGGTGCATCTGTTTATCGAGTTGGATTGGAAAAGGCCTTTGATCTGTTGAAAGCTTCTGCTGTTGGTGAATTTGACAAAACTAAGAGGAGAATCATTTTATTTCTCACGGCTAGTAATCCAAAGGATAATAGAAGTCTGATCTTCAAAACGATAAGAGACAGGAACTTGGAGCTTAACAACTCAGTCATAATTTTTACGTTTGGAATTGGCACGCCTAACACTGAAATCCTTACAGACATTGCCAATCAAAATACATCAAAGTATGGCTATCCGCGAAATGTGTCTGTTGGAGATATAACGGTAAAGTACATGTAGACCAGCTATTTACATTTCAGATTTGCAAAGGTAATTCGCTTCCGGAGGTACTGAGCTTCTTTGCCAAATCGCAGACGCAGTGTGTATAATATAACGACGTTTTGGGGTTTTAACGCAGCGGCTACGAAATTTTGAGAAAACCTACAGCCATTGCTCAGCATTCGCCACATAAGAAACGAGAACAAAACCAGACCGATTTAATTGTGCATAGATTTGTGGGATTGCTACTAGGAACAGGGAAAAAATAGGCCATTTCTAAGTTCCCCCGGGCCTCTGTATCAAAACGAGGTTAAGTGCTCAGCCTTTGATATGGAAATTATTTTTCATTCTCATGCAAGGTTGTGCACTTGGCCTCATTTTGAAAGTGAGGGTTTTTGGAACTCGGAAGTGGCCTATTGGCTTATCGCGTCCTTATTAACAATCCCAGAAACAATTGCGGGCTCCTTTTTGCTCAAGTTTCCTTCTCATTTCTAAAGTGGCAAATAAACATGCATGAACAGCTCCTTTTTTTTTTTTTTCAAAAAATCACTTTCTGCCATGGGGCGACAGAAACCCGTCGTCATAAGCCTAGCGTCTTATCTAGAAGGTAAGGGGTTTCTCGTCAAGGTTTGAAGGCGGTAAAGCGCTCAAAAGCATAGTTTATTTTTACACTTGTCACGTTCCTGATTGTGCGTCTTAAGATGGTTCGGTTGAATATATAGCTATACTTTTGATTTCAGTTAAGCTTTCCTGAAAGAGTTGTCTAATATTTAATTAGTTGTTGTTGTAGTGTGAAAGATTTTAAATCTATAAGGGCCTGTTTTCATGGAGGTGAGGGACCCCAGGAAGGTGAGGTAACACGCTTTGGTGGGGTAACCCGCCTGTCATGTAATCTCTCATTTTATTTTGATCACGTTTACATGATAGGTCGGGTGACCCGCCACACGTTACCTCACCTACCTGGGGTCCCCCTCCTCCATGTAAACAGGCCCTTAGTCAAAGCTTTTTCTCCTCTTTTCCCTATTAGCGTGGACAGTACGTATACACAGCAGTCACGGAAGATATTAACTTGCTGCGAACTAAGATGGTATCGTACTATAACTTTCTTCCTCGAGCGCGGCTGGATCAACCAATAGTGTCTGTGCCGTATATTGATGCATTTGGAACAGGTATTGTTTGTCTCTTAACTCCCCTCTCCCCCTCCCACCCCCTCCTCACCCCCTACCACCACAACGTTAAGAAGCTAATATTAATAGGATAAAAGATACTTCTTAGTTTGACTTAAAATGTAAGTTTTTATGTCAAATTTATAGTTTCACATATTGCAATACAAAATTGCGGTAGCAACGTTTCTAAGATGGCCTCTTCGAGGTTTAAGCATGTTTCGGAGGACCATATGACGTCATTGCGAAATTCAAGACCCGCGAATCAAATCCTCGCAGAATTTAAACACGCGAAGTTTTATATCCATTCAGAAAATCCAAATCACAAAATTTAAAGAGGATTAACATGTAATAACAAAAACACAAGGATATGGTAATCGATAAATACAAAGCGATAACTTAGTTTACAGCTGGTAGATTCCATTTTATATCTTTTTTTTTTGCTTAAAGTAACGGTAGTAGATTTCACGTATGGAGTATAGACTATAACTATTAAATTCATCTTTTAGGCTATTAAAATAGCTAGATTCCATCGTACAAATCCCTCAGAATATTATTCACGCAGTTATCAAAATATAATTGCAATTACCGTGTAATTGGTTCCTCGTAGTTCTCATTAACAAGTTTCTTGTAACGTTCCAACACTAAAACGTTTTTCAGGTCGAGTCTAGTTCGAAGCAAACATAGTCAATAATGTGAAATAGTTATGAATCCTGTCAGAGTCCTCTGTTATATGTTTCTGTAGGAGAGAATAATGGGGCATTATTCTCTCTTGGTTTTGTTAGCTTATTTTAACTTGACTGGTGCACAACTTTCAATTGGTTTCATTTTTCCTTCTATTGAAGGATATACACAAGATGAAATAGACCATCTCTTTAATTCAATTGTGAAACCCTAAGTTATTATACGGTCTTTCAGTTTATGCTGCAAGTGTTTCCGAACTTACTGTTATACAAAGGTTTTTAAAAAGATGCTATAAGAGGCGTTATACGTCGGTTAATTACAACATATATGAACTTCTGGAGAAACGCGACAGACGCCTTTTTTGTAGCCTCAAACGCGATGACCATCCATTAAAAAGCTTGCTCCCAAGGTACAAAGACTGTATTGTAAACCTTCGTAGGAAATCCATTGTCAGGCCCAGCATTAACACTGAACGTTTCAAAGATAGCTTTTTTAATAGATTGATTTTTAAATATAATCTAGCTGTGTAAATACCCCATATCTATTTTTAATCAATTTAATCTTTTTTTTTATTCATCTTGATCATTGTAATTTTTTTTTCCGTCAATATATATTTTTACTGTAACATCAGATATGTAATTTTATCGGATGCTTTTTAATAAAGACGTTATTATTATTATTATTATTATTATTATTATTAAAGACGTTATTATTATTGACAAATAGAAACGTTGCACTAATTTATTCAGTTACAACAAAATAAGTTACAAATATGAACAAAAAACAAACGATTGTGCACCGTCAGCAAGTTGCATGAAGGTACTTGAATCTCAAAATTTGATGCCCTTTTTTCATATTTCCCCATTCAAGAAAACGCGAAGATATAAAAACCAACAAAATAAAGTGTCACCAAAATGGTGAAGTTAAGTACCTGTGAAATTAACTGTACCGATAAGGTACTTGGTGACGGAAAACAGGTAATATTGTGTCGTCGAGGAATGAAAGAGCTCGAGGAAAATTTTTCTCTCGTCAGGTCTTTTGATGTCGATCACTCTTCCATGCTACGATGAAACAGGAAACTTCATTGGCGTAGCAGGGACGGATATCAACCTGGAGGACCTTCTTTCTGAAATCACATTCTTCAATCAGGACCAGACAACCTACGCTTTCATGATCGCTAAAACGGGAAGGACCTTAATTCACCCTCTTCTTCCAGCACCTTCTGGAGCGTATGAAGACCCTTTTTTCATAGACATTAGGACCTTGGAAACTGATTCGAAGTTCCTTGAAGTGTTTGCTTCTATGACAAGGTATGTATGCATGTGCATTCGTTGTAGCTAGTTGCTCTTATGGCTCTTTTATTTTGCGTGTTTGTGTCAGTGGCCTCAACCCATGAACAAGAGAATGCTAGCTATATAGGTGAGCTGGGAAAGACGTGGGTGTTGTTTCGTGACGTCAGGGACGTACTTATGTGTGTAAATCTGTATAAATTTCTAGGTGTGAAAACGACGTTCTTTGCTCTGAGTGCCATAACAATGGGATTAAAGGAACTCTACTCCTCATTTTCCTGCCTAGCCTGGAGATTAGGGTGGGGTGGGCTGACGCTTATGCTTTTAGAACGTGAATGAAGGTGAAATGGTGACGATCTTTGCTAGTTTGCTTTACACCTTTTTTGACTTTGGTGACTTTTCTGTTTTAAACAAACAGAGGTGAATCTGGATCAACAACTTTCGTAGCCACACGGTATTTATCTCGAGGAGGTGACATCGAAGACGGAGGACTGGTAAAGCAGCTTAATTCATCTTATTTTTGGTCTCCAGTGGAAAAGACGGATTTTTCCATTGGTGTGGTTATACCTGTTACCCATGAAAACGAGGTGTTAAACACTTTAAAAATTCCCAAAGGTAAGGATGGTTTCAGTTTAACAAGTTTAAGTCATCATCGTCCTTCAATTCCCTTCTTGTCCCCTAAGGAGAGGCCAGATGTCAGTTAATCGCTAGTTGTGATGGGGTGGTGGTTTTTTTTTTCTTTTTTTTTGGGGGGGGACGCTTGGTGCTAATGGTTCATTGTCATAAACGTGTTTTTGCCTCCATTGATTTAGGGTATTCTTTCAAGTATCATCGAATAGACTTGGATCCACCTCAACATCCTTGCTTGCATTTTGGAAAGACTGTAACTAGCAGTGAGTATAATTAAAGTACTTTTATATAGCTTGTAAGTAGGGAGTTTGAATCAATATTTCCTTTATGCCTTGTATCTTATTTGATCCGTGAGCACCCTGCGGGCAGAGCCTCCTTTTGTCTTCTTGAGCGAGGAGGAGAAAATGAGGCTCTGCCTGAATCGCGTGAAGCCTTTAATTGAAGCAGCCGTAGCCTGAATTTCTGGGCCACTCAGTCTTGATTTTCGCTCGTCAAATCGGTTTTTGGGTGCGAGCATTCGTTTAAGAACAAAATCGACTGTTTTAACTGAGCCCACTGTATCAAGCGGACGGCTATTAGGCCTGGGTTTGAAACTGTATCCCAGCAACGAGCAACACATGATCAATAAAGATTAAAGCAGACTCTCTCTCGAGTTCGCCAAAATCGAGCAAGAGAGCTAAGGAACATGAAAGGAAGGCTCTGCTGGAAGAGTGATGCGTTAGCTAACGCGTCGTTGGATCATGAATTTATGTAGCTTAAATGTCTGTCTTTTTTATAAATTAGAGGCTATGATCATAGGAATGATAGAAAAAATGGTGATCCGATCTTTATTTATTAGCATTGATAGTTAAAAAGTACATTATCATTATCATTTTTATCATTTTATTTATCATTGCTACTGGAGAGATTTAGAAACGACGAGCGGCAATCGTTAAGTTATACGTCACCATCATCTCCTTTTACATTTTATCTGCACAAAAAGAAGTATTTTCAGCTCAGTTTCATCCATAAGAAGTATTTTAATCTGCTCATTTCCTAGGTTGTGAAATTGTCACCCTTTGCGCTATCAAAACATCCGAGGATGATGATTATAATAATAATAATAATAATAATAATAATAATAATAATAACAGTAATAATTATTATTATTATTATGTTTATTTATTTATTGCGTTCGACGTTAGGAGAACGCTTCGTAATCTTTGGGGATCCTGTGGTCGATGGGATACCTGTGCATGCCAGGCGTGAAGATTCGAGATTTTTGGTTACTTGGACGGGCGATGTTCAAAATCTGCGCCATTTTGAATAATTATTAAGCGCGCGCACGAATTTTAAGCCCAATAGCCGGCCAAAGAAATTGCGGGCTCACCGGGTGGACATGCGCACACAACTATTTTTTACGTCATAAGCAATTGTCATATGGCAATCACGTGCATCACTGGTTCCATCAAGGTCAACTAGATGATTACACGGGAATATTTGAGTTCGGCAAAAGAATGAACTTTGGAGTTGTTTTCTAAGCGGGTTTTATCACTGAGCTGATGATTCTGCTAAACTTTTCGGTCAATGCCGTTCAAATCGAGCTGGAACTTCGTAGAAACACACAAATAAAGACCAGGTAACATTTGTGCCGTGAGAAGTTTACCCGTGCGTTTGAGTCTATTTACATATTTGTAGTTTAACCTCTTTCATGCACGAAAAAGTAAGCTTGAGCGTATCAGTGCAGTTTGTTACAACTGTAATGCTTTATTCACGTCTGATATCTCTACGCGGGTAATTTTGCATGATAAGTATCTCGCTCGCTGAAGCAAGCTAAGTTTAAAACATGTTGAACTGACCTACATGAACGTAAAATAATCATGAGATGAAAAGTTTGCACAATGGCAAAAGATTCTGTCCGGTTTTCTGACATCAGTAATCTAGCAGAAACCTAATATGTTTCCGTCGCTCCTATGATCATTGATTTCACTTCAAGTTGTGTCACGCAAGAAGCCAAGACTTTTAACCTTCAAGGCTACCATTTTTTCGAAGTTTGTAGTGACATGTTTATCTTTTTAACAACAAAGAACTTTTTACGATCTACTTTACATTTTTATCGACCATGCTTGAGGGAGAGTAAGACATTTTAAGAGTAGAGAGTTAATGAGTGAGATATTTTGAAGCCGTATACGCGAAGAACATTTTTTACGAAAAGAATGTTTACCTTTTAATTCATGATCTCTTCCATGATTTTGAAATCAAGCTTGACGACACAAAAGCTAATCTGGAGCTAAGAAAACTCGAACGCACTTATTGATCTATGATTACTACTAGTTTTACAATAACCGGAGCTCCTGACAATAACTGAGATACTTCTCCCGCGCTGATTGGTCGAGACCTAATCAGTCGATTAGAGTATAGACCGGCCATGAAAATGACATGATGGTGGCGCAATTTCATTTTTGAGTGCGATATTTTCAGAGATGAAACTTAGCTTCAGCGAAAGGGGACGTCAAAACCTGTCAATGTGAAGAAAAAAATTGACAATTTTTATGGTCCATACTCTTATCGACCATAGAAATGACGTCATAGAGTTCAAACCATATCTGCAGTGAAACCACCCGACTGCGGCTTGTGGGATCACTGGAGTTTAGCTATTCGACGTCATTACTGTGGTGGATAAACCGGATCTTTTAATGCACTGAACCTAATCCTTCAATTAAGTACATGAAAAGATCACGACGCTTGAGTCAATTTAAGTCAGTTCGAGTGGCCCACATGAGAATTTCGGCCGAGCAGCGATTTCGTTTCAAACGTCGAACTTTTCATGTGCCAAACCTAACGCATAAATTATCATCATTTATCTTCACTGATAAACAAATACATCGTGAAAATGAATCAACCCGTGGAACGTTTTTATCATGTGGGTGGACCCAAATAGCTATTAACCTCGGTACATATAACGTTCGACGTTTGAACTTCAATAGTACAGACTATTGGAAATTAAAAAAATTAAACGAGATTTACTTGGAAGTTGGCGTTTGATTGTAATTCTACCTATCCATTGAGTGAGAAGGGGATTACGTGAGATTGCGCGACCTGCCAGCTCAGCTCAATGCGTTCTTGCTCAGCAAAGCGATCGGAGGTTTCATTTGACTCTCTCTGTCTGCGTTAGAAATTTGGAAGAGTACCTGACACCAACGGACGCTACACCGTAAGAGAAGAACAAAGTTTTGGAGGTTTTTAAGTCACACGTGGTCTGTATAGGTAAAATCACTACTGAGAACCACTAGCCTATTTGGGCGAGTTAAACGAGTCTCGCAAGAACGCGCGAGCGAGCGGCGAAAGCCGCGAGGGGCAGAGGAAAGGAGTGCTTGCAACCATCCCTTACAAATTTTCATTTGTACTTCGCCCAGACGAAGGGAAATACCATTGGCTGAAAAATAACGTTCCGGAAATCAAAGTTGACTGATAACAGGCCAAGCTGGCACCCGCTTCGTCGGTGTGTCAAATTTGGTTCTCAGGGGGATCAGATTGGTATCGAGAACTTGTTTCAGCCCTCAATGTAGACGGGCTTGTTTGATGTAATTCTCGCAAAGAGAATATTGTGTGTCGAGGATAATTTGGACCGAGTTTGTACTTCTTGTAGAAGGAAAATGAAAACCCTTCATCAGTTGTATTCATTTGTGTCAAGCGCCTTGTTTAGTTTAAAAAACCGGAAGAGCGAAGTGAAGAGTGATTAAAGCGAAGTCTTCCAACATAGGTTTCTTCGCCCGATTGAATAAAATTCAGAAACGTGTACTTGACAGTGTAGCTGTGTAGCTTGATCGTAAAGACGGAAAAGAGAAAGAGTTGGAAGCAACTGGAGTAAACCTTAAGAGAACCAAGTGCAGGAAAACGCTATTCTCCAGTTCCAGACTGACAAATATATGATGTTTTTGTTGGTGATTGCGATGGCGAGTAGTCTTCTACACTGCAGTATGGACGACTTTTCAAAAGTAAACGAAACGAGAATCAAAGTAGTGAGTTCTTATCCGAGCCGACACGTTGAAGTTCGATGTCCCCGTGAAAAAAAAAACATATAAGTGATTAAAAATATTGCTTTGATGCTGTTGCGAACGCGATTTATAAATAAATAATTCTACTCGCTCTCGGCTGTCTAAACTTACTTGACAGGCGGTTGTCACTTTTCTAATCTGCGGCACGTTTGCGGTGACAGTTTTCACGCTTTGCGGAGTCCCGGAATTTCCGGGGTGGAAATGAAAATTTATGAGAGATGGTTGCAAGCTCTCCTTTCCTCGGCCCCTCGCTCGCGCGTTCTCGCGAGGCTCGCTTCGCTTGCCCAAATAGGAGAGCTTGCTCGCAGGCTAAGAACCACGAGCGACTTTACAGTACATATAGATTTAGTAGACTTGGCGGGAAATCCTGAAGTCTTGTCTCTAGGAACAGAAATTGGAAGCAAAAAAGAGAAAATTTCCAATCGTGAAAGGAATGACTCCCACCAAAAAGTGACAAAGCCCAGGGGCAGGAAAGTGACTGAAACTCCTAAAGGCGAGAGAAAGCCAAAGAGAAGCATGGTGAACAGAATACGACAAGCGAATTATTATTTCGTCGCCGTCAGCAAGGGTTGACTCACCGCAGCCCACTATACATGACACATTGCAGGTGACAATGCAAGCTGGTGTCGTTCACCTTGCGAATATCTGACAAGAAGAGAAAGCTCGAAAGAGTATAACAAGGCCGGCTGGCAGGTCGCGCAATCTCACGTGATCCCCGAATGCCGTAATGGTGAGGTAGAATTATTGTCGATTTGTTAAATTGTTACCTTCATTTTGTTCCCGTAGATACAACCGTTGTAAAATTTGCCCCACTGGCATTTATGGACCCTTACAGATATATTGGCATGAACGAAACCACAGTTGACGTGAAGCAGCTTCATGATTTTATGATGGGAAAAACGACTTCGAGTGAATATCAAGAGTTAAGACCAGACATCCGTGACACCGTCATCGCTACTTGGAAGGCGGAAAAGCTATGGCTAAGTAATAAAACTGAGCTTACTCAATACTTGGTTTGGCGATACGTTGGAACAGCCAATGGAGTTTTTAGAGTGACTCCTGGTGCTGTGGAGCAAAAAAGCTATGACCCCAGAAATAGGCCTTGGTAAGTGTGTATACTTACTTCCAGTAAAGAAAGATCTTCTTGCTTAATAAGTAATCCTTGTAAAACATTTAGGTTGATCTGAACGGCCTTACTTGCATTGGTATAATTATTGCTCTTGATATAATATTTTCATTTTGCCAGGGCTAAAAGCGAAGCTGCCATTAATAAATTTATAATTTAAATCAAACAATGAACTTGTATCCCACAATTCAGTTTACTTTAGAGCACATTCATGTGACTTTTGAGGGAAAGGCTAAGTGATTTTAGAGAAAAATAATTTGCAAACAGCCAAAGAGTGAACCAACTCTTACATCGAGTTGATAGCCTCAATAAAAGAAATATAATTCGGTGAAACATTTACAGAGACAACAATTTTCATTCACGAAGACAAGTATTAAAGTTTTTCTAAAAATCCTGCCTCTTAAAGCTTTAGCTTAAGTTTATGTTTTAAGCCGGCCTCCCGGTGTTTGCTTTCTTCAAAGATGAACTCGAGGCAAGAAAATCGCTCAAAGTTTTCTTTTCACAGCCATCTTTATAACTAAATATTCTTCGGAACGTTTTCTTTCTAGAAAAAATATATCTAAAGGCTTTTTAAAGTTGAGTAAGCTTATATCAAACCTGATACTAGGTCAGATCATTGTCTCAAATCTTACAAACGTGCATAAATTTGCCACATAAAGTGTGCTCGACTTCATGAAATTAGATATAAAAAAACAAACATCACATACAGTAATTACTCAGGCCTACCATTGGAGATGCAGCTCCTGAAAGCTATCAAGTAAGGCCAGAATCGTTGGGACTTTTGAACCCCCTTACGCATCAAGCAAGGTGAAAACGAAAACGATGCCATCCGAAATCGGATTTCCGACTTTGAGAAGCGATGCATCTCTCAACCAAAAAACAATAAACAAACTAGCCGCGAATAACAGAAGACTCTTGATAGCAGCTGTATTTCACTTTGTACATCCAGTGTAAAAAGACAGTTAAAAGCATCACTAGTTAACACAAAACTCTGTCAGTGACTGTCAGCTTCAGCTGTCAAAGGAAACAAGTTTAAACATGCTGCACAAATTTTCCGCATTAACTCACCTGTCAAATTTTGACCAATCAGAGCAGAAAAATTGGACGTATAGAGCGTGACCAACGCGTGACAGTGGTAAGAAAAGGTCTTCCCTGCCTGTATTTTTAAATAACTGGCTGAAGTTTCGAGTCCGAGGTTAGTTTGAAATTAAAATCTTAATAGTACGGGGCCATAGTGACATAAACACAACATATTTCATATGAGTTTTTAAAAAAAATAAACTTAACCCTATTCAGACTGGGCTTTTTTGGTCAGTCTATGACTGGGGGGGGGGGGGCTCCTCGGACTCCCCCTCTATATCTCTGGTCATGGAATTTACACACAATGATCATCTCCGTACAAAGAAGCCTCACACCCAGTTTTGACTTGCCACGCCCAATGATGACGTCACAGTGACGTCATATTCCGATTTTTCAATGTTTCTTATTATTTTTCCACTTAGATACGTAAAATATCAATAATATTGGTAAAGTCATCTCTTTAATATCCTTTCTTATGAACTAGTAACAAGGAAACACTTGTACAGCGAGAAAAAGCAATAGGAAGTAATAAAATTTAAAATTTGAAATGGTTGTCCGCCATCTTGGATCCGCCATCTTGGATTTTCGTTTTTTTGTTAAAATTATAATTTAAAGCAACTTTCAAAGGGGAAAAAGCTCAGAATGTATAAAAGAAGTATCAAACTAATGTTTATTACCCAAACAAATGACTTTGGAAGTGTTATTTGGAAAATAGAGCAGCATATTTGTCAAAGCAAAAAAGTGACAAATTTTACCCCACCCCTGCCCCCAAATATTCGATGTTGAAACATTTTGATGTAATTCAAAAACTAGTCCCAAGCAAAGACCATTTTAACAACAAAAAGCACTATAAGTGTAAAAACGCGATCTTAAACCAAAAAAATCACCATTTTTTAAATCTTCCAAAACCTATGTGTCAGAAACTGGTTGCCATGGCAACTTGATTAATCACATGGACATGGTAATAATACCAAAATGTTCCTAGATAAATTTTAGGAGAAGTCAGAAAATTTGAACGTCATAGCTCTTTTGGTGTAGGAGTTATCACGATTTTGCCGGAGGGGGGGGGGGTTCCAAAAGCCCCCCCCCCAGTCTGAATGGACACCTAAGCCCGTGATACGGTCAGGTGATACTGGTCAGCGGATGCCTTGTTTTGACAGCTGTCAATTGATCCATAGATGTTATCCATGATTGATCACAACATTGATGTGCAATCAGTTTTCTCCTGGACTCCCAAAGTAGTTAGTAACCATTGGTTTTCCCGTGGTGCGGACGGACGGTCGGTCGGTCGGTCGGTCGGTCGGTCGGTCGGTGTACAGACACGTTATTACCAAATTTTCTGGGATGGGTAGATTTACTTAGCTATGGGGCTCCGAAGCGCGCTTGGAGCTCCGTTAATAATAATAATAATAATAATAATAATATAAAATAATACAAACACTTGGTAGCAAACACTTGGGCTGTGTCGTTCATGAGGTATGGAGCAGGAACAATTAAATGGAATAAGGAGGAACTTCAGGAAATAGATAGGAACTCTAGAAAAATCATGGCAATGAATAAGGAGCTACACGCTAGAAGTGATGTTTCCAGAATATACGTACCCAGAAAGAAGGGAGGAAGAGGCGTGATCAGTTGTGAGAGCTGCGTGAGGAGAGAAGAGAACAACTTGAGTTGGTATGTAAGAAATAGTGAAGAGGCATTACTCAGGAAAGTTGGAGATAGCAATGTAGTCAACATCTCAGAGGCTGTGGACGTAAAGGAGTACAAAGTGGAAGAAGTAAAGGAGACGGAGAATGAATGGAAGCAGAAAAGAATGCATAGGCAGTATGTGAGAAAAAAGGAAGGTATTGACTGGGATAGAACTTGGCAGTGGATTGCAAAGGGAGGTTTGAAAGGATGTACTGGGGCCCTGATATGTAGCGCCCAGGAAGAGGCTTTGAGAACAAATTATACGACATTTTATATTGATCAAACAGCAGAATCCCCTTTGTGCAGAATGTGCGGAGGTAAGGGAGAAACGGTGGCCCATGTTGTAGGTGAGTGCGGTAAGCTGGCGCAGACAGAATATAAAGGAAGGCATGAAAACATGGCAGGGTATATTCACTGGCAACTTTGTGGTAAATGCGGATTGGAAAGAGCTTATAGCTGGTATGAAAAGAAGCCGGAGGGAGTGGTGGAAAGTGTATGAAAACTTCAAGATACTGTGGGATTCCACAGTCCGGTGTGATCGGAAAACTGAAGCAAGAAAACCAGACATTGTCTTTATTGATAAGAAGGAGAGAGTGGTTATCATAACTGATCTTGCCATCCCAGGTGATGACAGGGTGAAAGGTAAGGAACTTGAGAAGTAAGAGAAATACCAACTATTGAAAGATGAGATTGCAAAAGCCTGGCGCATGCGAAAAGGTATTGTAGTGCCTGTTGTCATTAGGGCCCTTGGAGCCGTATCAGTCAACTTTAAGGAGTACATGAAGCGAATCGCCGTGAACGTGAGGTTGGAAGTTATCCAGAAAACAGCATTGTTGTGGACAGCAAAGATACTAAGGAAAGTACTGTCCCTGTACGAAGAACGAAAAGAGAGACCTGGGACCCGTTGTGACTTGTTGTAACCCGCTCCCAAGGACTATAAACCAGGCCGAACATTTTGCCTGAGTCTACAAGGAATGGACACAATAATAAAACCGCGTAATGTTGACGCATAATCTTTCGAGCGCGCGCTAGTTTTGGTCAGGCTCGTAAGATGTTAGGGTTTGCGAAACACGCGTTTCTAGTTTGAGAGATATTATTTTTTTCCCCTGCAGGTATCACGCTGCCGTAAGTCACTCAGGCTATCTTACTCTTACAACTCCGTATCTGGATATGGGAGGAGCTGGGGAAGTTATTACCGCTGCTCGTTCTTTGTATCGCAGAGAGTCTAGGGATAATGTTCTTGGAGTAATGGGAGCTGATTTTCCTTTGAGACACTTTTACAGGTATACGATGGTATAAGTGTAGAATACTTTGTTAAACTGTTTTCATGGGGCTAGCTTTTTGTTTCAAACTTTGATATGTATTACATTTTACATGTCAGTGCTGAAATCCCAGAAATATACTTTTGCTGACCTTTGTTCATATAATCAGGTTTTTAACATTCATTCAAAATTTTTCTCTGTTAAGTTTATGATTGGCTCAAATCCCCCGACTGATTCTTCACAAACAGCGCTATTGATGGCGTTGAACAGTTTTGAAAGATCTTTGCCGATATCAAAGAAACTGACGTCAATTGTACTGATATGAACAGAAAAGAGGACAGTGAAGGGGGCGGTAGCTTAGCTGTTTTGATAGTGCTGGAGATAATAGTGGAACTCACATGAAGCGAAGATAAAGAAAAGAGGCGTCTCACCGCCGATACCCATTTATACACATGGATAAATTGAGGCACGGTCAGAGTAAAACCGTTGCCAAAGAAAACAACGTAATGACCCGGCAGGGCTGAAAATCCGCATCTCATAATCTGCATTTGGAGTCCATGGAATAAACTATTAAGCAACTGCACCTCCCGTTAATTCAAGGCATTTTAATTACATCTTTCAGGCTACTTACAACGGTTTATCCCGAGTGCGCAGAATCAGAGCCGTATTCATGTTTCATTATGGATCAGTCTGGCTTCCTCGTAATGCACCCGGATTTCATGTTGCCCTCAGCCGAAGCTTTCGATGTAGAGCACGTTCATATCACCCAAAAGGAAAAGAGCGTCGCAATTGATTTAATTAGTCATGGCTACTTAATAAAGAGGACGTGTCGAAATGTGGAAAGTATAAGACAGCAGAGCTTTTATGAACTTCATTTGCCTCCGGAGGGATTCAGTACATTACAGTCAAACCAGGGATGCAAGTATGAGCTTAGTCAAATACCTGGAACAAACGTCTACTTAGGTTAGACAACTGATATGCTGTTAGTAATACACAATATTTTTTTGCCAATTGCTCGTTATAGGAATGTAGTACCTATTTGTAAAAGAAATGGGGTGGGGGAGGGGTAATATTTCACGTACGTGAGTCAATTATAACAAGTATTCATCGCTCGTGCGAAGCTCGATCAGTTTTATGTAAAATATAGCAAAGATATGATTAAAGCACTTACGCTGCAGAAATGATAAAGGGCTCCGCT
Source organism: Porites lobata (assembly GCA_942486035.1). Classification (NCBI taxonomy): domain Eukaryota; kingdom Metazoa; phylum Cnidaria; class Anthozoa; order Scleractinia; family Poritidae; genus Porites; species Porites lobata. The sequence continues at coordinate 311,316 of CALNXK010000104.1, forward strand.
TTGTCCCCAAAAGTTGGTTAATCACACCCGACTAGTCTTAAAACGACTCATTTTCTTGGTCCATCTTTGAACAAAATAGTGCCAGATGCAAGTTATGTTTACGTCCTTTACGAAACCTTGTAGAATTTTACTCGATTAAGCTTTGATGATTTAAAACTTTCAGACATATTCAAACGGATCCAACAACATCTAAACATGCATATGCTAGATATTTTAACGGGCTTTGATAGAGTTTTGTCATGCATGGTGAGAGCCATACTGTTTGTCAAAGCTTAGCTGAAATTACATCTTTAAGTATTCTTGTTCATCTTTTCTCGTACATGAAATTTTTAAGGACCGATATCAAATGATTCTATCAAAGCAATGATCCCTTTCCATCTTGGCCGTTTCAAGATAAAGATATGCACTTTATAGTTGAAGTATGAGTGGCAGAGTGGTTCAGCCATTGGATTCCAAAGTGCCTTTAGGGTATTTAAGTAACCAAAAAAAAACATCGTGATAATAGTTCCCTTTATGTGTAGTTAAGGCCCGGTTCAGACGCCGCTCCACTCATGTGCCGCACCTAACTGATGAATTAAGTACGGCAAAAGAGCGGCGTCTGAATCAATTTGGTACGGCAGTTTTAGTTTGGTGCGGCAAAAACGTTAAGTTCGACAGAGTCTGTCGAACGTTTGTCGAACTTAACTTAGGTTCGACACACGGTACGCCGTCTGAATCAGATGTCGCGCCAGTGTCGATCCAAAGTCGAACTTATTCAGTTAAGTTCGGCACATGAAAAGTACGACGTCTGAACCAGGCCTAAGTAAGGTCAACTTGCCTTCCCTCTCTGCACAGGTGTTGTCGCGCGGGATTCCCTCTGTGTTTCATCGTCCTGCTCGTGCTCTTCAGATAATGAATGCTCCTCATTGACTGATTTGAAGTGTGAATGTCCCTGTACCTCCGCTCTGGAATTTTTTTATTGTCGAAGTCAGTTTCCAAACAGCAGGTTAGTCAACATAATCCAAAGTCATTTTGTATTAAGCCAAAACGCAGCTTTAAAAGCTCTTTTCAATAGCATACGACTTGGAGTCAAAAACTTAACCAACGGTTGAAATCTTTGCTTTCTTCAATCAAAATTACGACAAAGTGAAACAATCAAAATGGAACTAAATTCACCAACCACAACATGAAGACGCGAACTGAAAATCGGATGTTTCCTGAAAGGTCTTCTTCGGTTATTCAAACGAAAAACTTTAATGTTGGTTAATTTTTTGGCTTTAGGGGTCGCATATCATTATCACGAACTTCATCATTAAAATACGTAGTGATTTTTCGCTATTTGTAAAAGGAACCAATAGATCTTTACGAAATTAAACCTTCATCGAACCAATAAAGTACTGGTAAAATATGATACGTTACCTTATAGGGGGTGTCGCACTATTTGCTATCTTTTTGAAAAGTTAAAAAGTGTCTTCTCATCAATTGAATTCTAAAAATAATGGTCCAGTTTTGTGATTTAAACCAATATTTAGGCATTAAAACTGTTTCTTGTTGTCAGTTGCTGCGGAGGGAATTAAGGATGGACAGGGATTGAAACTTGAAAAAGTTGGGCTAAGCTTTTGAAGACCAAATGCCTTGCGTGCAAAAATCACTAAAAAAAATTATGGCTAGTGCTCCCAGATTCAGTTTGATATCTTCTTCAAAACTATACAGGAGCATTTTATTTATGGGTAAAGGCATTAGTAATAACTTCGGCACAGATTTGACCTAAAACACGATATAGAAACATAACAACATAGTCTCTTACATTATTTGCTCTTAAAAATGGCCAATAGGAGCAGCTTTTTACTAAAGTAGGCAAATTCCCTTTAATAGGGCCCTTTGCATGAGTTGATCACGTGATCAACTTTCGGTATACACGAAAACAGTTCATTTTTGAAGTATTTCTCAGGGCAGAGTGAAAGAGCATATTAAAATTAGGTAACCTGAGAATTTTCAGCCGTATATCTCAAAAGTAGCGATTGCAACCCCCGCCGAAAGTTATGAGCATTTGTAAGAGAAAAACAACTTTTGCCACCCAGTCACGCTTGCATGAAATATTTTTTTAAGCATTACGGAGCTCAAATCTCCCTTCAATTCATAACAGCCCTTAAATGCGTAAGGGAAAGATTTAAGGAAAGTTTATAAATTTTAGAATTTACAAGGATTTGTCAGTGAAAAACCACTAAAACGTGACTAGGTGGCAAGAGTTGTTTTTCTCGTACAAATCCTAATTTTCGGACAGCAGTTGCAATCGCTACTTTTGACATACATGGCTTAATATGCTCTTTGAGCCCGTGCTACTAAAATTGTTCAAAAGCAGACCGTTTTCGCGTTTACCGAAAGTTGATCACGTGATCAACTCAAGTAAAGGGCCTGTTAGCTGCAACAAACAATAAGAATTTCAGTTAGGAACAGAAGAGGCTGTCAAACTCACAAAATTTTAGGTTAATTAGGTGGAACAGTTTATGATTTTTAGTTATGAACAAGGCTAGAATACCCCATCCTGGTGTAGATTTATTGTGTGGTATATATCTACAGTTTTGTAACTCAAGATTAGAGTACCTCATACTCGGGTCAATTATAAGTTTTGTAGAGTTTCGGAATAAGGCTTGAATGTCTCATAATCAGGTAGATATAACTTGTTATATCTGCAGTTGAACCATCCGTTCACCTTTTGTAAGAAACTAATTGACTGATTTCTTTCCTCTACTTTGTTTTGTATAGCCTTCCTTTGTGCCCATCATTTGCACCTTCAGGACAACCTAACAATAATTCTTTAAATCCCAAAACGATTTGTCTTAACAAATGCTTTGATCCCCATTGTGAGAGGAGAAACAGTTCCCATTGGTGTGATGGGATAGTTAGTTGTTATTGGTGCCAGAAGGACAAGAACGGCATAAAACTGGAAAAACCCTACTGCGCAAGTTCCCAACGCTGCTTCAGAGGAAAAGAGTCTGCAACTTATGAACGTAAGAGCACTTGCTTAATAGACCTTTCTTCCATTTGATGTTTTATATCCTTACCTAATTAGATCTTTACTATAAGATCTTGCATAAATCTAAACCTGCAAGCATTGACCAAATTTAGCGATGAAGTGATTGGCATTTTATTCCATACTATGTGATATTACATGTCAGCGACTGCCTAGTGGACCCTTTTTCTTCAAATAAACGTTTTGAATATTTACAAAACTCCCTTTGTTCCCTATAGGAAAGATTTACTAACGTGCATAAAAGTGCATTTATATATCTGTCCGGATTTATAAAAAGGTACCTACAAAAATTTCAAGTGCGTTTTAACAATTTGACCTTTGAGGTGAATAAAAAGCGGTTGAAAGTCGCTAGGTAGGGCTTAAAAAGGACAAATTAACACACGAAAAGTCGCTCTGGCAAAAACGACAGAAATGAAATGAAATGAACAAAATCTAAAAGCACAGAAATTATGACCTTTCAGTCTCTCAAACTACGAGGCTCATAGCGATATGCCCGACTAAAACAGACCAAGAATCCACCTTCCTTGAACCCAGAAACGGTTATCTAAGACAAAATCACTTCAACTAAACACTCACGAAGCGTTTATTTGCTTGTACACAATACTCTTAATTGTAACACGAGCACCACGACATAACTGAATTCTGTCTGTCTACAACTTCAGGAAATCAAAGAATTAACCACTTTCCCGGTACTAATAAAACTATCCACAACCAACCAGGCACAATATCTCCACACTTAATACGAGCAAAATATCAGCAAATTACCCTCTCTCTCAATAACTCTCCTTTCAGTCCACATTAAATCATCATATGTAAACTTTCCTGCCACAGTCGATTTCTTCAAGACCCATGATGCTGAGGAGCCGTTTTGAAAGGGACACATAGAGGCCGGCCTTCAAAACAATTTTTAACTAAGTCTCTGGCTGGTCAGAAAATTAATCTGCACCAATTTTGGTCTCGCCGAATACATGTGACTCCTACAAACTACGTTTTGAGGCCAGAGGCTCGTCATCGCCCACACCAAAGCTCGCAAAATGATGGCTTTCCGCCTTAAGCCCGAGATCAGTGTTTGACCCTTTTAGCCAAAATGAGAGGAAATACGGTAACATATTGGCACGAGCTCGGGGCAGACTTTACCGGTCGTGAGACTTGTTCTTTCATAAGGCTTAATGATACCTTCCGGAAAACTTTGCTGCCAGCGGCCAAAAAGAAATCTAGAAAATTAACCGACCACGGAAAACAACTTCTACCGCGCCAGTGCCGCGGGAGCTGATTTCAAATGTAATAGTGTTTTATGACACGGAGAGAATTATGGGAAATGATAGGTGGGGGAGAGGGGGGAGGTGGAGGTGCTATTGCATTAATGCACCCAAGTGTTAGTAAGTTGAATGAAATAGGGTTCTACTTCAAATTTCTTGTCTTGCTGTTTGTTATTGGTACATTAGTTTCGCCCTTCGTGCTTGTTTAGTGTATACTTTAAATTTGGTCCAAAATATCACTTCTGTGTACCCAATAAAAATTGATGCATGTGAGGAGTTTAAGGTAGAATTCTTTTTCATTCAACTTAAAGAGCTCGCCTTAGTGATACATTGGCTTATTTACGTCTTCAGCTGATAAAGCAAAATGCGTCAAAAGTACGGAGGGCAACAGTGGATTGTCAACTACTGCTACTATTGGAATTGCCCTTGGATGTTCCATTCCTGTTGTTGCACTGGTGATCATCTTACTAATTTTGGTAAGCCAAGTTTTTGATTCCATCAAATTGTTAAAAACGGGGTTAATAATAATAACAATCTTTTAATAGGATGCTCCATCACAAGAGTGGTTTACATAGAGGTCCTAATTACGAGATGTATATTATATAATACAATTAAAATATAAAAAGGTTAAGCTAAAATCGATATATATGATACAAAAAAAAAAAAAAAAAAAAAAAAAAAAAAAAAAAAATAAAAAAAAAAAAAAAAAATAAAAAAAAAAAAAAAAAAAAAAAAAAAAAAATTTCAAGCTAAAATCGAGTTACAAAAATAATTAAAACATACACACTACAAGTACTCAATTATAAAAAGCAGAAAAAAGACACTTCTTAAAAATTGGAAAACTTGCTGAGTTTCTTACAGTTCTCTCTAATTCATTAAAGTCTTTGAAACAGTGGTACCGCGAACGTTGTTTTCCCCAATTATATTTAATTTTGGGGAGCTTGATAGTATCGTTATTGCGCGTATTGTAGGAATGTATATCACTCTTTCTTACAATGTCCAAAGAATGATTAAGTTGGCCATTAATACACTTGTATGCATATATACATCGATGACATTTCCTACGTTCTTCAAGATTCAGCCATCTCAAGACAATCAATGCATCGGTGGATGAGGAGTGAGGTGATCTATCTAATATCAACTTAGCTGCTTTGTTTTGGAGAATTTGCAATTCCTTCATAAGTGAGACATTGTCCTTGTCACCCCAGACTAAATCAGCATAATCAAAAATAGGTAGCACTAAGCTATTATAAAAAAGTAACCGGGCATCATAAGGTAAATAATACTTAATCCTACGTAGAAGACCAAGGTTTTTATTAACCTTACATGAAATATACTCAATATGGTCGGACCATGTGAAAGTTGAAGACAACATAACTCCCAAATATTTAAAACTACTTACAGAATTTATATCAGTGTCAAAAATAGATAACGTGAAAGAGGAAATACCAACAAGTTTCCTATTACTGCCTATAATCATGGATTTCGTCTTAGTAAGATTTAAAGTTAACTTATTTCCATGTAACCACTGGGCAACTTTCAAGAGATCATCATTCAGTGCCTCTTCTAACAGGTGTGGCTCTTTTAGCAAAGTAGTACAGGACCGTGTCATCAGCATACAAAGTCACTTCGCAATTCTTTATAACCAGCGGAAGGTCATTAATATAAACCAAGAAGAGAAGCGGTCCTAGAATGCTCCCCTGTGGCACCCCAAAGGTCATCGGGAGAGGGTCAGACACAGCATCGCTACAGGCAGTCCGCTGTTTACGATGATTCAGGTAAGACTTGAACCACTGTAGAGTGCTGGGCGAGACACCGATAGCCGACAATTTAGATAGCAAGATCGTATGGTCAACGGTATCGAATGCCTTGGTCAGATCTAGGAACACTGCACCGCACAGTTCTCCACTCTCCATATGCAATAGGACCTCATCTGCAAAACTGGTGAGAGCCGATGTTGTAGACAGTTTGGGACGGAAGCCAAATTGTTTGCTTGAAAGGAGATTATTTGAATTCAGAAAGTCATAGAATTGGGAATGGACGACTTTTTCCAGAATTTTACTCATTGTTGGCAGAATAGAAATTGGGCGATAATTTGACGCATCTCTCCTATCTCCAGTTTTGAAAAGTGCAGCCACTTTCGAGCATTTCCATATTTCAGGAAAATTGCCAGTGCGAATAGAGAGATTCAGTAACTTGGTGATCGAGGGACAAATAGCACGCGCGCCACACTTTAAAAGTCTCGCACTGATGTTGTCCAAGCCAATAGCTTTATTTGTCTTTAGAGAAAGCAGATGCTTGAGTACTGTTTTCACATCAACTTCGTCAAGCGAGAAAGACTGTAGCATCGTGGCCGATCTGACTGGGAACATAGCAGCAGCTGATATTTTATTTGCAAGACTTCTGCCAATGGATGAGAAATAACAGTTGAGCACGGATGCAATAGAGGCTGGGGTGGTGTGTTCAACACCATCAACTACGATACATTGTGGGCTCGAGGATTTAGTCTTGCGCGAAGACACCTCATTCACCGCCTTCCAGATCTTTCCTGAATCCCCTTTAGCCTCTAAAATCAAGTCACAATAATACTTGGATTTTGCTGCCTTGACTTCACGATTGACCCTATTTCTTAACTTTCTATAGCGAGCCCAGTGAAAAGCAGAATTGGTTTTCACGGCTTTACGATGGTGAAAATCACGATCCTTCATCACCTCACTGATTGTATCATTCAACCACGGGAGCGGAACACCTCGTATTCTTCGCCTTTTCACGGGCGCATGCAGGTCAGCTATTTCAGAAAACAAGTGATTCCAAATAAACACGGCGTCGTCGATGTCTTCCTCGTTTTCAATGATGTGCCATGGGACGTTATTCAAGTCCGCTAGGAAGGTGTTCGCATCAAAGTTTTTATAAGAGCGGTATTCAATTGTCTTCGGTGGTGCCTTAATTACACCTGCTTTTAAAACACAATAGACGAGGTAGTGATCACTCAGCGAAACAGGAACAACACCGGAGTCATTGATGCGGTGATCATTGTTCACTAAAATCACGTCAAGCAAGGATTGACAGGTTTCCGTCACTCAGGTGGCCTCAGTAATGAGTTGCGTAAGATCGTGTGAAGTTGCAAATTTTTAAGCTCTTGTTTTTCTTTCTTTCTTGAAAATGGCAGCATATTTGCATTTAGGTCGCCAAGAAGCACGAAATCACATTTTTCCAGGTTAACTTTCGTCATAGATATCTCCAAGTTTGAAATAAAGTTCGCAAAGTCAAAACCGGGGGCTCTATATGCACAACAAATCAATACTGGGCGACATTTAGTGCGCGATAGCTCAATCCATAGACATTCATTTGCGGCTGAGTAAAGATCATTCCTAACACGAAACGGCAAGCCTTCCTTTACATAAATTGCTACTCCACCAAAACCTTCTTTGGCTCCAGACCTATCCAGGCGAATGCAATTATATCCTGGAATAATAACATGAGAGTCTTCATAGCAGTCATCCAGCCAAGTCTCACTGAGTGTAAGAATATGATGATAGATGATATATGATAGATGAAGAATATGATGGTTGATGATAGATACCTTTAAATTCTAAGACGAGGACGATTACGAGGAGGAAATTTTCTCAATACTCGCAGGCGTGTGAAACAGCATCATTTTGGTAGGCAAACGTGATTATAGCCCTCGACATTTTACTGCGGGTTTAATTTATAAATTGTTTTTAAGTAGTTTTTTTGCTGAAAATGATAATTTTAAAAGGCTGAGTGAATTGGAGATGGTCGCAAATGTACGTAAAATTTCAGGAGTTGAGGGTATATATAGAGAACAGTTACAGATAATTTTCCTTTGACACTTTTATTTATTAATTGAATAGCTTAAAAGACGCTATAGGCACCCCGCGGATCCACCTGTGGAGAACGACAACAGTATATTCACGCAACCGACTGAATCCAGTCCAAGAATTTCGTATGTCCCTGATGTCCTGCCTTTGTCCGCTTCTAACCATGCTTACGAGGATATAAAACCACTACAAGGAGGCCCGACTGCCACGAGTCAGTTGCAAGGTCAGAATGCTGTTGATATGCCCGCCACCCAGCAACCATCTCATCAACCTTGCGAACCAGCTGTTCCCGAGAAACAACGAAAGATGAGCACCCAGAGAGCCTCGTCAGCACCACCTGTACCAACTACGAGAAGGCCGTCTGATGTGATGCCTTCTCTACCGGGAAGTTTCGAGAGAAGTTTAGCTGACACCAGCGAGCCACCACCTGTTCCCAGCACAAGAAGGCCATCCCAGTGTGATACCACCGCGCCAGACACGCGTCGGTTCCGAAGTCTGTCCGAAGACAGTCCAATGCAAGTCACGGGCTTCACCAATACAAGGCCACTGGTTTTTGGCTCAGGAAGAGATGATCCACCAGCTCTTGTTCCTAGAGTAAGGCGGCCTTCAAATGGCAGTTTGTCAGAAAACAGGTCTGATTTCCCCTCCATGCTTCCTATTTCTGGCCAAGAAAAAGCTTTATACAGCAATATAACACCCATTTCTGAAACAAGTGAGGACTTTATAACAGAAAACAATGAGGATGACACCGACGCTGATGGGTACATGAAATGTGTCCTTTCCAGGGATGGTCCTCAAACTGTAGTTCAAGGGTAGTTCTTAATGTGCCTTAATTCCTGCTTGTAGGTTTCGCAAAAAGCCGTAGATGGTCCATTTCTATTAAGCTACATTTGTTTTTTTCTAGACAATTAACAAATTTTAGCGTCAAGGTCTTAGCTTGGCCATTTTAACGGTAGCTGCAATGCACTTCTTTCATATGGCGCGTGGTTGCTGAACTAAATTTTACTGCTTCAAATAAGGCATTTCAGGTCAACTGATCAGTATGGCCTGTCAGGTGAAGACTTTCAAATCCCTACATACTTTCCAAGCGTATCGTTGTTAACGCCGAATAAGTACTATATATCGCCAAGGTGTTGCTGAAAGAAACAGCTTTTAAAATATTTTGACTTCTTTCATAGTCAGTAGGCATGAAAGACAAAAACAATCGCAGAAACAAAAGAACAGCCAAATGGTTTTGAGCCAGTAACTTCATATAATTGGCTTTGTAGTAGGCTTTTTTTATATACGGTTGAGAAGTCCCAGGTGCTATTAACAGAAGTTGTTTTAAAAATATCATACAATGAATTGTTAACCCTTCACTATTCTTTCATTAAGAGTCAAACTTTGGTCGAACAACATTACCATTCAATACCGTAGATTTTCTCGCGTCTTTTCTGGACCCCAGGACCCTCGCTCTTCTCCTAAGCCCCCTTACTCTGATCGACACCCTTTCGGCCTAGGTCAAACGTTGAACTTTTCATGAGACGAACCAAACTTAGGTAGTTAAGTCAAAAATATAAAAGTCCGACGTCTGGCTCAGTTATTAAGTTCGTCTGAATGAGTCTGGATCGTACAAACCTTCCTTCCGTCTGCATCAGACGGATAGAGCGTCTGAAGATCATCTTCGGGCCAAACCTCGATGGTCGCATGCGATGAACTAAACTAATAAACGAAAAATTTTATCATAATGTACATTTAGTCTCGTTCGAGAGAAAATTTATCACTGATCTTCGGCGAGTCCTAAGTTCTATTTCTGACCCACAGAAGATCTTAACTTTTTGGTTCGTTTCATGAAAAGTTGGACGTCCTAGATACTTGATGACCAGGGCCCAGTTGTTGGAAGGTCGATAAGCGCTAACCCAGGGTTAAATTTTAACCCGGGTCTCTTATTCTCACCATCAAAAGCATTTTCTCGGACAATTTTCTGTAATCTTTTTAGAGTAGCCAATAATCAAATTGTAGACAAAAAGAATTAAACTGAATTTACTTTTTAAACTTTCAAATCTGAATTCAAATTTCGCACTAACCCTGGGTTATCTTAACAAAAACTTGGCTCGCTAAATTTATTAATCGAAATTAACAAACAGCAAACAGCAAACGAGCAAGAACACCAGTTTTCCTGGTTTATTTTTACAAAAAGCGAAGGCAAACAACTAGTCTGTTACCGTAAGACTAGCGCCACCAGCTTTCATAATAATGCTTACAAAAGTTCCTTGAACAGCGATGCGATGTTTTTCGTCTAATACTTCACAGTTGGCGATTGAGGTTTCTTTCGCAATGAGCACTGAGCAATGAGCCTCCGCTTGCGTACCCCGTTCAGAAAAGTCATTCCCGGCTAAACTTTCAAATGAAACCACTTTTAAAATAGACAGTACGTATTTTGATTTACACTCCTTTGTTAGTAAATAAAAGGCATATTGTAAGCGGTCAACACTACAGAGGGATTCAACTGCGCGATACACTCAGCAGATCCTGAAAAGATATGAACAACCATATGAATTTCTGAATTTCCATGGCGCATATTAAGGCATATTTCCCTACCATAAGACAGCATAAAACAATAAAAAACACTTCAAAATCGATCCTTCTCTCGGCCAACGGAGGACCATTCACGAAAACAACCACGCGAGGAATAAGCGCTTTCAACTTACGTTGATTTCAACAGCCAATCAGATCCTGAGGCATTGTTACAACAGCCAATCAACGTTACCGCCAAAATCTGGCCGCAGTGAGCACAAACGTGAGAGAGTTTGTATCAGGCCCAATTTTAGCGGAGCCTCGCGCGCGACGCGCGCCAGCGGAGCACCATGGGTAAGAAAATTTGGTAAACTATCCATCCGATAAAATTTGGTTATGACGTAGCGTAAAGACTTATCTTTTTAAAGAATCCTATGATTTTTAACTTCTATTTTTAATACACGTTTTTTATTTCTTTGTTTATCTGTAATTTTATCTTAGTATTTTTAGATTTTAGATTTTTAACTTTCATTCTTGTACAATGTATATAAATTTTTTAATCTTTGTAACAAATTTATCTCGTGTTTTGTTTTTTAGCTTTTAGGTTCTACGTTAACATAATCATTGTAAAGCGCTATTAAAGAGTAGCTGAATAGCGTTATATAAATAATTATCATCATTATTATTAGAATGAAATAGAAAACGTTTTCCAATTAAGACGGAGCCCTTTCTTAGCTAATTGGTGCGCTATTTATTGGTGCGAGAGAGATTTATGAGTTGAGACTGCACAGTAACGTGCCTTGCTTCGCATTATGTAGCAAAACACCACCGACCAAACAAGTCTTTATTATGGGGACTTGGGACTGTGGACTCGTCATACATCGAAACACGATTGATTTAGAAAATACAATTTAAACAGAGTGGAATCACCGCATACTTAAAACAATCTTAACGTTTCCTACTTTTATTTTTAGCAACATCTTTGTTTCTGCTAGTGGGGACAACTGAGAAACGCAAAGCGTCGTGGAGAGCACGTTCCTGTGCCCCACGTTGGGTATCCACTCTTGTATCTATCTGCTGCTGCTTAAGTTTACTTCGTTGGTTCCTTGCATTATCATTTAATATTTATTCATTTTTTCTTTTGTTTTTCTTTTCGGAAATAGTTATTCACCATTGTATTTTGCAATAAACAGCTAGAAAACTGGCGTTATTGTCTGGAACTACTGAAAGCCGAGCAGACGTGTAATATACCGAAGACTGTTATTTTCCGGTTGTTCAGAGATTTTGATGAAAGAAGTATGTATAAAAGACGCTTTTTCTAAATATTTCTTTCTTTTCTTCCTTAAAAGGACAACACAACTTGATTCATATTGGACTTATATTCTACGACTACAAGCGGTCAAACTACTGCTTTTCGAGACAAAGGCTTCAAAATAATGATAACAATAAACAGGTAGTCGTTTTCTTGTATTGACCAGTGTTTTCTAAATTCATGGCCTGGAGGGGTCTTCTGGGATTTTTTTAGGGAGGGAGAGAGAAGTGTTGCGGAAACCGGTTCCAAAATCATGACGCTATTTCAAACCAAAACATGCCACATGTTTTTAGGGCCTCTAAATCCATATGACAAAATTTTCCTTTGGCTTTGTGTCGGGTTTTGTTGCAGAGTTAGTTTCATGGGAGTTAAAAGGGCTAGATAATGCTTGCACCCTTGTGGCTCCCTTGAAATTCATGAGTCCGTTTTTGAAAAGTCCTCGTAATTACCGGGTTGGAAAGCTGTTTTCTTCAAAATTCAAGATCGAGGCTTTAATAGTGTTAAATAGTTTGGTGACAATAATAATAATAATAATAATAATAATAGTAATAATGATAATAATAATAATAATAATTTATTTCTTATTAGTACGCAAATTAACATCTGAATATGATCAAATGCGTCTTACAACTATAACTACCTTTAATGCTCTTAACCCATAACCCCTTAGATAAACAAGTAACCAGACCAGAATTATTATGGGGAAAAGGGGTAAGGGATGAAGTACTCCAAATATGGACAGCAGGTCACTACATATTGGTGTAACAGTCCGAAATCTACAAGGGGAGAAGTGATAATCCTCTCTAGGGAGTGATAATCCCCCAGGATAATGACAGGTGATAATCCTCTCTTGCGGGTGATAATCCCCCAGGATAGTGAGAAGCTAGGTGATAATCCTCTCTAGGGGTTGATAATCCCCCAAGGTTGTGAGTGGAGGTGATAATCCCCCTTGGGTACTGGAAAGGTGGAAAGACCTCTCTAGATGTCTTATTCCCCGGTTTAAGGAGTAAAAAGAGTCTATGAGGCAAAGTGTGACCTCTATATGGGAGCACTTCATCCCCACAAATACCCCAAACAGGTATTCCCCATAGACAAACAACAGGAATTGTAGGGCTATTTCCATAGTCAAATGTCACTTGAAAGAATGGTCACATGGTACTTGAACATTGCGTGTAAGATTAGACTGGGCAAATGTCCCATTGACTAGGTATCAGCTGAGGACTTCAAACCAAGAGCAGCAACAAGTTGGTCAGCGGCCTAAGACTTCCTCCACAGCAGATGACGAGATATGCAATAACAAATAACAAAACAAAGGATCAGTCTGTAAATTAAGCACAATTAATTGACTAATTACACAAACTGGGTGCAACTGGTGTATCTATCAAGTCAGGGCCAGATACTGAGATGGGAGAACCCAATATACATTGACAAAATTTTTAAACAATTCCTTATCGATAAATCGGAATACACATGCTCATGGTTGTTGTTTGTAAGCTACTAAAAGTAACTGTATAATTTATGGTTTCAACCGAATTATTGAAACAATGACAATAGTACATTCCAAGGTCCCCTGGGGACAACCACAAGAAGAGAGGTTATAATTCCCAGGCCCCCTGGGGACGACCACAACAAACCATCAAGTCCCCATGCTACAGAGAGGTCCTAATCCTCTCTCTGGGATCCTAATTCCCAGGCCCCCTGGGGACAACCACAACAAGCCACCATATTTTTTTTGTTTTGCTTTTTGTTTGTTTGTTTTTATTTTTTATTTGTTTTTTTGTTTGTTTTTTGTTTTTGTTTTGTTGTTGTTTTTGTTTTTTGAGTGTGTTTTTTTGTTGTTTTTTTGTTGTTTTTTGTTTTTGTTTTTGTTTTTTTGTTTTTCTTCTTTTTCATCAAGTCCCCAGGCTACAGAGAGGTCCTAATCCTCTCTCTGGGATCCTAATTCCCAGGCCCCCTGGGGAGAACCACAACAAGAAAGGTGAGATCCGAACGAGAGGACTCACCTAATAAAAACATTATCACACAACAACAACACAACAACCAGGCTAAAGAGAGGTCCTAATCCTATCTCTGGGGTCCTGATCCGCAGGCTCCGGGAGGTGGTAATCCCTGAGAATTTTAGCTCATAATTCCTCTATATGATCCAGAGAACGAAGGAAATTTCTGATTTTCGAATACTGTAAAACGCGCTTTTTTAAAGGAGCAGTCTGCACGTGCGAAGGATGAAACCGACCTTGATGATTTTCTGTCATGTATTATTCTCAACTCATAATAAGTTAGGTGTGAATAAAGAATTAAAACTGAAAATCAATCCATTATTTGAAAAAACCTCGAAGACCAATCGTCACAGATTTGATTTTAACAGTCGGTATTCTTTCCTACTCCATAGTAAGAGCATAATAAAAGCACGGACATGCATACTTGAATCCCCTGGACTTGAATAAAGTGAATTTCAGAGGCCGCGGCGCCAAGTCCTTCTTCAAAATACAGTAAGTGAACTCAAAAATAACTTTCCATGTCTCAAAGCTCTCACTACAGTCACATGCACACAATATTGCAAAAACAGATGTCGTTCGAGGCACAATATAATAAGAATATTAAGTTAAATATCGATAAACCAGAAAAATACCACACCTGAATCATGAGAGAGCAACTCTGATCCCAAAGGAAGACACACTGGGCTAAGATGATTTGCTGCAGAGGAACCTTGACTGTGAAGTCCCAGCCGAGAGAGACGAAACAGCTAGAGTGACGGTACATGCGAGAGGATATCGAAAGTTCAAGAAGAGGAGAAAGCAGCGACATTCGAGATGAGGGTTGCACGATTGTAGATCAATGTTCCAAGGACGGAGTTCGACCAAGAGCGGCGGTGCAACATCTCTTCGTGGAAAGTCTGTCCAGAAAAACTCGAACGCCTAGGGCTTGCATGCAGTTGGAAGATCAAGGTAGCCCTTCCTAAACGGTGATCTCGTCATTACAGCTTAGCAAAAATTCCAATACATGAAGAAAAAATCCAGGCTATAAGTAACAAATATTTTGTTCCACGAAGAGAAGAATATGAAGTGCTATTTTGCTGAGCTAGGCGCGAAAATATAGGCATCAACTGTACATGTGATAGCTGGCATATAATTGGCTGAGCGAAACAATTAGTGTGACAGGGGTCACATGCAGGACTTGACCCCTGAAAGGAAGTGAGCTTATTCCACTACTAGTAAGGGACGGACCATTAGAAAACTTATGAAGTGGGGGGGAGCTGGTGGCGGGTGAAGTACAAAAAAAAATTCGCGCAAGGGAAAGTTAAAGGAAAAAAAATTCTTGCAAGCCAATTAACCATAAAAAATATTCATGCTGTGGCCTAAAAAAATTCATACAAGGAATTTGATAACGAAAAAAATTCCTGCGGCTCGAAAATTCCCCTCTCCCCCCATAACTTTTCTAATGGTCCGTCCTTAAGGGCGGGTTTATGGTTATCACATTAACTCCAATTTATCCTGTTGTATAAATTAGCTGTAAATATTACAATAAAATATACTTAAGAATACCTAAAATTTATAATCTAAAATTTATCAATCTAACTATAACAGGCAAAAGCCTTCCTAAATAAGTAAGTCCTAATTGTTCCTTTAAAAACCAAAAAGTTATCGATGTCTCTGACACTTGCAGGCAGACTGTTCTACAGTGCAGGGGCAGCTATTTGGAATGATCTGTCAACTGCAATAGTAGTTCTTCAGAAGAACGAAGCTGGTATTTACATTTCTCCTTTAATCGAACTAGATTGCAGATATAGGAGGGCGCCAGTTGATATATTGCTTTAAACGTTAAAACTAAGATTTTAAACTCGATACGGTAAGCAACGGGTAGCCAATGCAAAGAAAATAAGACGGGTGTAATATGATTAAACCTCGGAGTTGAGCATACGAGCCGGGCAGCACTATTTTGAATGCGTTGTAACTTACTCATGTGTACCGCGGAACTTTATAAAGAAGACTATTATAGTAATCTAAGCGGCCTATAACAATAGAGTGAACAAGCGTTTGTATGGCATCATTCTTGAGGTACTTTCTGATCCGACTTGTATTGTAAATATGAAAAAACACAGCTTTACATATCTTATTAATGTATGGTATCATACTCAGGTTCCAGTCAAACCATGATCCCAAGTTCCTAACTGAAGTTACGGGAGCCATAATGCTCTCACCGACACTGAAACCATCAATGTTTACTTTAGCCGGTTGCTTTCTGGTGCCGATAATCATGAACTCC
>CALNXK010000104.1:332500-342500 GCA_942486035.1 Porites lobata
TTCACCCACTTGACCGCTAAAACGAAAATTCTTAAAAATTGATCGTGCCTCTCAAAACCTATCTATCGCTTAAAAAAACCTCACTTGTAATGTAAAAAGATGATCTTTTGTTTCTGATCTTGCGTAGAGTTTGAAATATATGCTAAAATGCTATAAATTTGTTACACACAGTACTAGCTCAAGTTCGCTCTTCGATTAATGCCAGACCAATCAGGAACCGCTGGTGTGCACAGTTACAATTTTCTCTGTAGTATTTCTCTGTATACAGCAACAAATAACATATTTTCTTAGGCAAAGATAACGCAAACTTTGTTCATTTTTATCAAAAGGATAGAAAAACAAACCGTGCCTGCGGCTTTATGCAAATTATATGGTATTCGATATTAGATGTGTAAAAAGAAACGTACCTTTGCTTCTATGTACATTTGGCAGATCTTTCCAGCGTAAGATATAAAACTAGTACATGAAAATGAAAATAAAGAACTCATCAAGTCAAATTACTTGATCGTGACGTCACTACTGAATAAAAGTCCGAAAAATATGACATGGAATGATCGGTGGGAGACGAAGCTATTTTTAGAATGACACAGAACTGCACGCTGGAACGGAAGTGAAATGAACAACCTCAGTCGTCTTGACGCTATTAGACTTTTCATCCGACTTTGAACAGCAAGTTGGTTTTTATTTTCTTTCTCGTTCTTGCATGTATTCTGCAGTTCGCCCAGTATTTTCTCGTAACTTTTAATTTTCTAGCAAACTGGCACTGTTAAGAATTCCCCCCTCCCCCACATTCGAGTAAACTATCATTCGTTCTGATTCAAAATAATTCTCGAACGGTGACAAAATGAAATTTGAAAGGACATTTTATTTTGGTATTTTAAGTTCCTTCTTTTTTTTTCCCGATAGCCAGAAATGTTTTGAACGTAAATCTTAAGAGTCGGTGTTTTTCACGACTCTGCTTGTACACTGACCTCACCACCAGTATTACATCACGGCAGTCTCTCTGGATCACGGACATAAATTCTGGTTCGAGAGGGTCGAAAAACTGATGGGTCTCTGAAAAGCGAAATGCAGTCACTTTGGGGCGAGCAGGCTATATAGATGATGAACTCATTGTTTATAACTCCTTTACCGCATCCCAACAGGCCACACCAGTATGTTTGGCGGGAAATTGGCTGGTAAGTCAAATCTCCTTAACTCCATGACCATGTACCTTTCCAAATATTGCCCTTCTTATCATTATATAGGTTGGCCCTCCCGTAAGCATTTGCAACTATTTTGATTGTAGAAGACTGTTCTAACAGTTTCCATTGCTTTAATGTCTCGTAAACAGCATGTGTTACATGTTCTGATCTCTACCCTGCCCCTCCCCAACCAAAAAATTTTCAGACCAACACTGAAGATACGTACAAAAATATGACCATCTCGAGGCAAGGTTCATCACTGTAACTTACCAAATAAAAGCCTTTTCGTTGTTTGCCATCGACTGACTCTGTTCTGAATACTGAGGGCCCATAAACAACGCCACGTTTAGAAAGAGCCCTCCTTTTCAATCCAAGAAAACCCAAGTAGTAATTTCCCCAACGGACATAAGCCGTAAAAAAAAGACTGCGTCAAATAGTTTATAAAATCACAAACGCCTCATGAGACCTTTACTTCAGTCGTTCTTCAACGAACAAATTTTTTAAGGATAAATGACGTCAGAATGCGCGATTATAAACATAGGAGGTTATGAAAAGAACATTTAACCAATGCACATGAAAGCATCTAAGACAGGGACTAGAGGGAAATCTTTCATTTTCTCCTTTTTTTTTACAAAGAAAAGGGAAGTTACCGTAAATGATCGACTAAGCGCCGCTTCTCGAATAAACGCCGCTCTCGAATAATCGCCGCAGCGCTAATTTGATTTACAAATAAACGCCCCACCTTTGTTACGGTGCTTGATATAAAAAGATACCAAAACCATATCGCTTGACAAACAAGACCCACACCCACTAGTGAGTTCTAAAGAATTTGATATACGGAAACTTTCGAAACCAGGTTCATATACATTGTAACAGTTAGAGGTGTCCATATTTGTCCTTTTTCTTTCCCAACTCTGAGTTCTCTCTACATTCCCCTTTCTGTTTTACGTGTAGTTGAAATAAGCACCGCTCCCTAATAGGCGCAGCACCATTAACATGGAAAATGAAATAAGCGCTGCGGCGCTTAATCGATCAGTTACGGTAATTTCCGATACCCGACGGGCTTATCGGAAAGACTGAAAACACTCAAATGGGATGAGAGTATAACAAATTCAAGAAGAAACAAATTCGTGTTTTTTCACCACTCGATAAAATAACTAAAAATTTGTACTCCTATTGTAAAAGATTTTTCTTTTCAATTTCACATTTTTACCATGGAGCATTAGCCCCCGTACTCACTAGACCCTGCTTCACAATCTTCGTGTTAAAATTAGTGAAACACGCCATTTGCATGGCGTACATTTTAAAGAACATTTGAAAACAATTTGGATTCCTACTCTTATACCTTTATTACAAATTAAAGTTGGGTAGTTTAAGTTTGAACAGCCGAACGACATTGTTTACTGGGAGTGGGAAAGGCAAAGCTCCACTTTTCCCTTCTAAGGTAGAAAGTGTCAGCAAAAAGTGAGAGCCGTCCTTGAGAGCAAAGTGTCTAACCTAATTTTCTCACCGATTGCAATTGTCATTTTATCCACGCATAACCTCACCTAGTTAAAAGAATTAGCAAACGTAATGGGGAAACGTTACGGGAGAACTGAGTAAGAAGTGAGGGTAAGTTTTGAAAATTGTGAGCACACCTGGAAAATCCTGGCTACGCTCCTGATGGACACTTTTGCTGGAGAGAAATTGAAATTTGCTCGCTAATATAGTGACGACCAGAAAGGACAAGCCATACGATAGTTCCAGAAAACCACCCATTAAAATAGATCATGAAGTTGTCTCGGCGGATAATGAACTTGAAGGCTTCTGATCAAGTGCAATTTTTCAAGGGAGCCCAGGCAAGATTATGTACGATGGGCACAGCCTGTTTGACCTCGAAAATTCAGAGCAGCTCAAGGCAAATCGCTAGACAACACATGCTAGAGCTGAAATAAAAATCTCTTGGGCTTTTGAACTCTGTCCCTAAGGGTAAAGGAGAATGTATCCCTTTATTAATGCATTGACCAAATTGATTATGAACGTTTCCTCTTATGTTGGACGTCTTAATAACAAGCACATTATCTCTACTTGTCCTTAGAGGCGTTTTTGAGTTGACGAGCAGAGAAAATTAGGTTTTGACGGTTTGAAATTGAGGATGCCAGAGTGAAGACGCCTTTTGCATGATGACGTCATCGTCCTACGGTAAAAAGCGTTCGTTTTTTATACCACTGATATTACGTCAATCGGTACACTTATGTTGTCGAAAGGATAGTAAGCATGGTGAATGATTTTACATTAAACTGCAGACACATCTTCAATCACTCCGTGAAAGAACACCCTTGTTGTTCGCGATATCGGATAAACACTCTGGTCGCTAACTGAATTTTCTTTACTGTTTCCTTTACTTAGAATTAGGACTATCTTGAGTTATCCATGCATGGATTAGCGATTCTGAGCTTTTTCAAGAAAATGAAAATCTGGAATTGTCCCTAGGGTGGGGCATTTGCGCACGGTTTTGAAGCCCCTCGGTGGGGTGACTGGAGTTTATGTATCTCCTGTGCTCATCCCTCATTCTTCTCAACCCCTTCCAAACCAATTTTCCTGTTTATCACAAAATAGTTTATAGAAAGACCAAGAATCTCCTCAAAACGAGCTTCGTGATTGGAACAAAATACCTGAAAATTTTGCACGGAACCGTTGTTAATGGTGTACAAGATAGACTGAGTCTATTTATTATTTTGCCAACGCCCAATTTGTAAAACCGGAAGTAAGGATGTTTATTTCAAGGGCTCATGTCTCATGAGTTTTAAGCGAATCCTCAAACACTGTGGAGCTATCATTGCATCCTCGCTCATTAATAATGATGACTTATATCAACTTCCATTATTTCTTGCCTGGCTAAGATTTTCACGGATTCTTCAATTCAGTTGTTTGAAACAAGGCGGTTTCACTTGAGTTTTAACGCTATGCAAGGAACCTGACGACCCGCGGTATGCGTGGAAAAAGATTACTTTTTTTCGATCAAGATGAAAATTGGCATCTTTGTTGTCGACTAAGGTAATGCATTTCAATTTTCATTATTATGGTTAATTTTAAAAGCTCTCGGTCGATAAAGAAAGTGGAGGAAAATCAGGAAAATTCCAGTTCGATTGTCATGGTTGCATTTTTTTTACGCGGCATAGCATAAATACAACAAATTCATTTTCCTTTTCCTTACACAATCTGCCTTTTTATCCGGTTTTTAGCAACAGAGCTATCGCTAATATTACATGGCTAAGTTTATTATACAGATCACTCAGAAACTCTATTATCGATTGTAATGTTGGCAACACCTGGCGAGTCTTCGGTGCAAAGCTTATTGACAAAGTAGCTAGAACACTCTTCCATTCATTACTTTTGTTTCTGCTCCGTTTTGCCCAATTTTTTTATCAACGCACTCGATTTAACTACAAACGACCAGTGTTCAGGCAGAGTGGCAAGCTTCAATGCGATGTGGCAAGAGAGATATACGCCTTTGAATTTCTGTTAATTTTGCGGGTGTAAAAAATTAAAAAAAGTATACCAACAAAACTTTTAATCGATCGTTGCGAAAACGTTATCAATTTCCAAGTAGTTTCTAAAAATACAATGAAGAGGGACAGTTCTCTCAATCTGTATCGGCAAAGGAAGATTAGCTTTGAAGACAGGGTTGTAGTCGAAGGCTCAAAAACAGCTTCTATTAGCCAATATGCATGCGCCGGTCCGAAGCACCCCAAAACCGGCCATGTCGGTAATTTCCGAAATGGGAGGAATTAGAACCTAAAGTTACCTATTCCTTATTAAAGACCCCAAATCAAGTCTGCATGCCAATTTTTAGCCAAGTCGGTGAGATAGTGTGGCAGCGACTTTTCAATATAGTTCGAATCTTACAGACAAAAACTCTTAAGAGCCAATGTCGGAAAATATTGAGAATCTCAATTTCGAATTTTGGCTAATACCACCCAAGCAACCCTTTAGGTGAACTATTTCAAGAAATGATGTCAAGAAATCCCCCAGCGCTTTACATTTTGAGAAATTTGGAAAAGTTCAAAAATTCAATAAAAATACATTTTTTTATTCGCGAAATTGCCGCAAATGTCAACAATTTTCAAGAAAGCAGTTCAAGCGCGCAAAAGTTCCCACTGGTTTCATGTTGCACATGCATTTACCAGTTACCCAAAGCTTTAAGACTGCATAAAAATGTCTCGTAAAATAACTTTTGTAATATAGTTTTGGGCTGGGTGTTACTAAACAGAGTAACGCAGCAACGAGAACACGAGAAACGGGATAAAAATTCAAGAGGTTAAAAAAAATCGTAATGAAAGTAAAAAACATAAAAATGGTTGTAATATCCTAATAATGATCTTTACCAATCTGGAAAAATATGTGTATTCCAAAAAGCGCTTAAAACAACAACGTTAACCCCCCACCCCTCCCTCCAGCAAAGTGGAAGGTATTTTCGCGCCGAAAAAGTCACTTGGCTATGGCTGTTATAGGGGGCCGACCGGCACCCATTCCAAACGAGGTTTGTGATTGGCTGGGAAAACAATGGGGATGGTGACATAACAATG
This sequence comes from Porites lobata, assembly GCA_942486035.1. Taxonomy (NCBI): domain Eukaryota; kingdom Metazoa; phylum Cnidaria; class Anthozoa; order Scleractinia; family Poritidae; genus Porites; species Porites lobata. The sequence goes on from CALNXK010000104.1 coordinate 338,253, forward strand.
CCCCTATCCCTGAAAACTATAGGTAGTGCAGGTTACAGGGGCCAATGAAAGAAGAGGTTTGGATGGGTGTAGGTCAAATGGTTATTTTCTCACAGCCACGAGGAGACCGAGAAAGGAAGCATGCATCGAGGAAGATGAGAAACATATTTTCATTCTGATTGCCACAATTATTTCATTTCTTAGAAGAAGAAGCTCTGTCAGGTAAATCAAAATAATAGAACCTTGTTGGGACCTTATTACAGTTACCAACTAACCAATTAAAAGTATTCGATTGCCAAGGGTTAGAAACAGTTTGCTCGTTTAGGGAGCGTTCATAATTTACCTAGAGGGTGGGCTATGATGATTTTGAGGGGGGGGGGTCACTCTTTTTCCCTACTATGATTTAGGCGGGGGCTGTGGGAAATTTCCAATGAAAATTACATCGAGCATAGGGGGAACCATTTTTTCCTGAAGAAGAAAAAGAAATGAAAATATGCTGTTGGACGCTCTTATAATTCCTGTTTCTTATTTCATTTCGACAAAATGTTGATACAGAACTAGAGTATGAAACTTGATGCATGACGCCCACTTCTTGTGCTACAAGGTCTCTTTGCGAGTGGCTCAAACTCACTCTCGTCACCCTCCTCACTCTCGCTCTCCTCATTCACACTCTCCTCACACTCGCTCTCCTCACTCTCACTCTCCTAACACTCGCTCTCCTCACTCTCACTCTCCTCACTCCGTGTTTCCCCCAAGACAGTGTCGTCGCCTTCGTCACCATCATCATCATCATCATCATCATCATCATCATCATCATCATCATCATCATCATCTGAGACTGCTTCTGGCTCTTGTAAAAGACTTTGCCCTGTTACAGTCATGGTTCTCAATGCCTCAGCCCTAGTCTCTTTCAAATGAGTGATAATCAGTTCCAGTTTTTCTTTTTTCAGCTTTTTTTTCCAAGGTAACGAGTGATTCTTCAAATATAAGTCAAGTTCAGCAACGTAAAGAGAATTTAGCCCTTCAGTCAGAAGAAGCTCCTCCCAATTGTAATCTCCATAGCTCTTAGATGCTCTCGCGCGCTTCTTCTGAGCAGTTTCCTGAGTTCGTAGATTTTTGCAATAGGATAAGTGTTTTAAATGGTCTATGTAATTCTTAACCAGCTCCTCAGAAACCACAAAAGCTACAGAAAATTCAGCTATCTCTTTTGCTGTTGCCAACTTTCCTTCTGCGAAATATTTTTTAATTTGCGCTCTTGGCATATAGTCGTTCACTGGTCGAGGCTTTCCATCCAAACATGCAGGAGATTCAAAAACACTTTTATATCTGGATGTCTCGATATCTGGGAAAGGGCGCGGAATCCTAGTGTCCATCACAGAACCAAGCCAACCATTGCCACACGAAACGCACTTTCTTCCTTTCTTTACTATGCAGGCATCCTTGATAAACTCCATGTATAGTTCTCCAATATCATAATGATCACTAATATAGTCACAAATTTTGACAAAATAGTTATAGCCGGGTACATTACTTTTTGAATTGTCAGGTGCTTTTATAGTCTGACAGAATGGGTGCATCATCAATGCGTAAGGCTATTTCATTAGCAACTCTCCAAGCGTTTCTTTCAATTCTTTCATCTTCGTGTTTTTCATAGTCTTTCAGTGTCATCTTCTCGATTTCTTCGTCTGATTTGTCATGGAATCTTGGAAAATATTCCCATTTTATTGATCCACTATCAATAACTGCATCTCCTACTGCAGAATTTGTTCTTTCTGCTTCTCCTTGGCCACTGTCTTCTCGTGCTCTATGAACCCTGATGCGGTAGTCAGAGTTCCAAATCCTTAATAACTCGGCATCTCGAAATCTGACTTCAAAATTAGACACACCTACTCCTGGTCCTGCGTCAGTTAAATCACACCACCCTGGTTTGACCCCTGGAAGCTCAAACTCATTCAGTCTTTGAAGCAATTTCTGACACCCTTGTTGTAGATCTTGGATCTCACATATGAAATCGGTGGACTGCTTGCTTGGATTTTCTAAAATACGCTGTGCATTCTTAACATTCCAAATGATGTTGTCTACTAAAGATTGCACTCTATTTGTAAAAACTGTTTTCTCGCTCTCGTTGAGCTGCTCGAAGTTATTTCCCAAGATAAAGGTTTTATCAATTCTTGTATGTAATCTACCAAGCCTTTCCTGTTCATAGTATGTATGGGGATTCTCATGAGCTTCGGGTTTTGCACGACTGAAATCCCCAGGTTCACACATGTCATTATATAAGAATACGGAATCGTGAAGTTGAGCACATATAGAACGAAATGCAGACGAAAAGTCAGATTTTTTTTCTGACATTTCGAAAATGTTAGGATACAAGTACCTCAAGTTCACTGTTTCACTTGCCCATACAGATCCACTGGAACCAATAAAAAAATTCGGCCCTGTAAATACGAAATGGTAGACCTCGTCAGTGATTAACTTTTCATTGTCCTCTATGGTTTCGCCAACTTTAGAAAAAATGCGGTGGGCAGATGGTGTTATATACATCTTTCTTTCTGGCCAGTCATGGAGTGGAAGTTTCCGAGCCCTCTCATCTGCACTGAGTGTCAAGATTCTCTGATTCCTAGCGTGATTCATTCCTTCCCCCGTGCCAGGCCTTATATATGCCTTATCATCTATTGACCGGCACAAACAACATTTTTTATGATCTTCAGTTTTCCGAGAAAAGAAGTACATCTTAACATTGTTAACATGTGCTCTCTGATGATGTGTTGATTCATTTTCAGAAGCCTCAGTTTTGGGAGGTTTTTTGGTACAAAAAAGGCCTTTCCCTAAATGAAACTTTGCTTGGATTGAATTTTTACGCCGAGGCTCAGACCAGTTCCAAACGGTAGTCTTTGATCTGACCAGAGGCTTTCCTTTTAATGCTAAAAAATGGTTTGCTATACCAGGTAAATCAGCAACTTTAACACGACGGTTTGTGTACATAGTCGTGTTATGCCTTCGACCATGATACGTCGCTTTATCTTCGATGGCTTTCGCAATTTGTTCCTCAGTATCACTGTCAATTAATGGCTTCCTTCCTTGGTCACCAAGCTTTCTCTTTCCTACATGGTTCAGAACAAGGAGCTTCCGTGTCTCGCGTTTATTCATCTGTTGCAAACGTTGGCGGTGAGATTTGCTTTCCCCACTTTGCAGTTTGACCAGCTCAGTCATACGATCATTATCGGCTTCAATTTTGTCTTGCAGCTCATCTAGCCTTACTCTTGACCAATTCTCAGATCTCTTCTTTACAAGTTCCTCCATACTCGTTATCCTCGACTTTAGATCTTCGATACGGTGATTGAGTTTTAAACGCACAATATCTTCACCTGCTTGTTATGAATTTTGTATTGCATCGAAAACCAAAGGTACATGTGCTTTTATCTTTTGTGTAGTTTCTCTCCGTATACCTAGGGACTCCATAAGGCTAGCTGATCTTGTCCGACTGAGAATATACTTTATCATTTTTCTGTCCCATTCTGAGGTCATGCTCTCTTGCATTAAGTCAATCTCTGCTTTTGTAAACTCCTCGTGCGTATTGTTTATCAAGTGTTTTCCAAGGAAATCAAATCGGAAAAATTAACACTAGGATCAACACGAAGGACAATTATTTTCTCTTCAGAGTTCGGTAGCTTAATGATGTTTGCAGACAGCCCTGTTTGGGGGTGGAGAACTGCACACTGAAAATTATACCGCTCTTGGTCTGTAAAAACCTGACGTGACTGAAATCCCATATACAATTCAAATGCATCATTAAATGGAATAAAACAGACTTTTCTTGGATTTTGCCCATCAAAAGGCTCTTCTAGAAAACAGCTTGAAGTCCACGTATCTTTTCTTTCCTTCTTTGATCATTAAGCAAAATCATTTTCTCTTCAAGAACAAGATAGTTGTCTTGCCAATGGCAGGTTTGCATCGACTCGGGAATGTGTTGGGATGAAGAAATTTTGGAGTGCTTTATGATCTCATTTCTTACGGTGTTACTACCCCTTTTTGGCTGCACTGTTAATGCCTTACATTTTCATCATCACTGCCGCAGTGAGCTTCAGACATCGAGAGCGTCACATTTCAAACCGGTTTCATTATTTCCTGAAAAATAAAAATCCCACAGTATATTTTGATGATTGTCAAAATTAAAAGTACTTATAAAAAGTGTCTAAAATACGCTGTGCATCTTAAACTATAAAAAGATTTAAAACTTTGGCACAATACTGACCTTCTTTGATTTCA
>CALNXK010000104.1:347500-365000 GCA_942486035.1 Porites lobata
CTGTGATAAAAAAATTAGCATCATAACATCATTTCCAGGCATAAAACGTTCGGTGGTGTATCCTCTTTGCGTTTTACCCTTGTTGGGCCTTTTTTTATGAAATTGACCATCAAATTTTCCGCCATATTAAATTTTTGTCGATTTGGTGACCATGTCTAGTTGTTTTCAGTCTCCACGGCAATGATGCTGGTGTTTCAGGCCTCCCGTTCTCAGATTTCTTGTGATTTTTTTTTTCACCCCACCGACCGACCCTCCCAAAACCAGGAAACCTATTCGACGCTAAACGAACGAAAAGGGGATGACCTAAGGCTTATGATTTCTTTTTGGGCTTCCTCGCCACATTGCTTCTGCGTGTTTCTGTATACTTGTCTTTTGCTTTGTTTTGTTCTTTTTTGTCGGTAAAATAAACTGAAACTGTACAAAGACCCTCAATATTCCCTTTGGAGGTTCTCGAACGCGTATAAAAAAAATTAAAAACGCCATGATTTATTGACCGCAGGGGCAATGGGGTGGGGTTAGGGCTCGTTACTGCGCTCCAGTTCACTCGTACGCTGTCAAACGGTCCCGAAATACAAAATGAAAAATGACTGTGGACAGACTATTCACGTCTAGACAACAAGCATCTTTTAAGATGGGACTTATCGCCTCTTCCTGTTCATGGAGTTGATTCAAGGTGTTGACGTTAATTTCGTGATGCCCTGCATGTTGCCAGGACATGTTTCAAAAGGGCCTTTCCAAAGGTACGGAGTCCGCCGTCACCTTGTCAACCGTGCGAGAAATGATGTACTTCACAAAAACAAAGAGAAGTTATTTTCGATTTGCCCCGCCCCTACCCCTGAACGTCCCCGACAGGACCGCTTCAAAGTACTCCCCATGTGGTTGCGCGGGGGATAGTAACAGGTCTACCTAATTGCACCGTGCATCAATGACAGTTTAGCTCAATCAGAAGCCCCTTTTCGCTGGCTAGTTCAAGGTGTGTGCACCTCCTTTAAGCTGTTGTTTTCGGTTCTTACTGAAATTTTTGATCTTGAGGAAATTCACAACGACAGGAGCAGGTTATGGGCTTTTTTCCTAGCCCTAATGTATCGGTCAAATCGAAGCTTCAACATGCCCCCTCGGGCAACCCCCCGGGCATTTGACTTTTTTGAAAATTATTGTTCAAATCCCCCCCTACCCAGGCCAAAATGCCGTTCAAATGCCCCACACAAGGGTCCATTCAGGTGACCAAATGCCCCCACCCTGGGGACATTTCACAGGCACATAATGACAGAAGGACGGCAGAAACGCCTTCAGTTGTCGAACAAAAACAGCAAATAATTCGCATTCAATATAACAAAAACTGAGAAACACTGTTAGCGTATTTACTACAAACAAACTTCTCGTGCAAAGCGGCGGAAATCGCTGCTACGAGGTCACTGAATGCTCAGCTTTTCTTCGTGTGTCATGCAACATAGAAAACGTTCTATAAAAAAAATCCCATCTACTACATCATGACCATTTCACTGACATGAATCATCGCTCACCTTATACATGCGGCAGGTCAAAGTAATATTGACCTCTGATGAGCTTTTTATTGTTGCATTGAATCGCTGGTAATATAGGCCATTGTAAACACCTGAACACAACTTTTATACATTCATGTATAGACCTTGTCACGGTTTTCGACGCCATCTTGCCGAGTAGGCAAATGCGTGAGAAATTACACTGTTTGTATGGGAATCCTATGTCGAATAATTTCCGTAGAACGGCTGTTCTGAAAAAAATATCAATTTTAAACTAAAGCTACAAAGCAAAGGATTGTCCGAAAAAATTTTGGAGGCGTACCTGTGCTTAAATTTCTCCAAAGGCTTCCTTTAGATTTTCCATATATTTGTCTGTAATTTTCCAGGGACGTTCTTACGGACAAATGTATAGGAAATTTAAAAAGTGGTTCTAGGTCTTCTAGTGCAAGTCACGCCCTCAAATGTTTTCAGTAGAATCCTTAGGAGTGAAGCTTTGGTTTACAAATCATATTTTTTTCAGAACAGCCGTTCTACGGAAATTATTCGAAATTAGATTCTCATACAACCACTGTAATTTCTCACGCGTTTGCCTACTCGTCAAAATGGCGTCGAAAACCGTGACAAGGTCTATTCAAAACCAAGCTTGTTTAAGCCCTTTCCTCGTAACCAATTGGCCACAAAGGCACAATCTTTTCCACGAAAACCCCCCAACACGGCGTCCCCCATGATAGCCCACCACGCAAGAGATTTCACATGAAGTCGTGGGTGCAGTTCAAATTCCCCACCCCCAAATCCATTATGAGCAAGACTAAAGTAATTCACAGTCAGCGACAACCCCGAAACCTCAAACGAATGTTAACTAACTCCTATTTCTCCAGGCTAAAGGACACTGATCCGGAAGTTAAAATTTGTGGAACAAAACGGTGCCGAACATGCCCCTATTTAAAACAGGGTAAAGAATTTACCTTCTCCGCCACGAATGAAACATTTCGGATCAAACACTCGATGAACTGCACCTCAACAAACTTGATTTACGTAATAACATGTGCAGGATGTGGACATAATTATATAGGAGAAACGGGTGATGCCCTGAGAAATAGAGTGATAGTTCATAAACAACAAATCAGAGACCCGCACACACGTATGCTGGGAGTCAGTAAGCATATCGATGAATGTGCGGCGGGATTGACTTCTCAGTTTACTATCTTTCCGTTTTACAAGATTCTCAGCCCCTCCGAGGGCATGAGAAAAAAACAAAGAGAGGTTTTTTTATTTTGAAATATAAACCCGTTCTTAATGATTTGAAATTACGCTAATTGCTCGCGCGTGCTACGAATTACAAGAGCCATTATAATTGTAATTACAATTACGTCTGTGACGTAATAAGTTAATAAAAACACTTTGCTATGCCTGAAGAGCCGCAACAGCGGTGAAACGCGTAGCGCAAAAGCAAAGAAGACTTTCGTTTTTCATTGTTTTTAGTATCTTCATTCGACACAGAAGTTTACTTTCTATATATATATATATATATAACAAAACAAGAAGAAACAGAACAAACAAGGAGAAAAAGGCCGCTTTACTAGATGTTATTTTAGAGGTGAGATCCTCCAAATTGACAAGTTTTGAGCCCAAATGATTCTAGCCGGTAATCAAGGTAAGCAAATAAAAGAGGACCCTTACGGCATATCTACTTGGCGTTTGCCATCGACAGAGTTTCCTAGTGAAATATGTGCCATTTTGAATGATCGCCATACAGACATTGGTGCTTGTATTAGTTGCAATTTCACGCCCTGATAACATGCAAATACATGAACTCATTGTGACCCAAATTTTAATTTGTTAAGCCTAGGCTTAATGGCTTAAAGACAGCTACGCCTCTGTCAGCGCTAAATTCTGTCAGGGACTTTTCCGCTTCTGGTCACGCTTCGGTAAACTTTAAAAATAAATATTGGTGGGTTATATGAATCGCCTGAGCTAAGATAACAACAACTAATAGTATTGACTAGAAGTTCTCATTGAGAAGGGAAGTGCTGCTGTGATTTGCGACGCGAATAGGACAAAGACAGTTTGTAGAACAGTTGAACATATGAATTCTTTTTTATTAAAGTCAATAATGTAGACTTGCTGGCATTATGAAACTCGGCACTTTTAAAATAGTCTTCCTAATCCTGGGCTGTAGGAAATAAACTTTAAGGGTGAACAACAAACGGAAGGTTTTGTTGCTTTATCGGCTGGATAGGCATCATATTCAATTGCAAATAACAGCCGTGGCCAGGTGACTTTTTCGGCGCGAAAATGCCTTCGACTTTGCTGGAGAGAGGGGTGGGGGTTGACGTCGTTGTTTTAAGTGTCTTTGTCTGAGAAAGTGATCCAGGGGCCAAAAGTTGTGGTCAACCGATTTGGCTGAAACTTGACACAGAAGTTGGGTGTAATGAGATATTTCAAAAGCCACTTTGGCTCACTTCTCTGAGTTTTAGTTTTGAGCACCAAAAATCCAGCCTTCCAGTGGGCATTTTGAAAGTGTGATAAGACCCTACTGGTAAACTGTGCTTCCAAAGGAATTTGACCATGACCTCTACTATAATAGAGCTTGCAGTTCATGCATGTAACTTTGTCCTCAAGGTATTGCAGAGAGAGGAGCCTGGGGCTAGAGTTTGGCCAAAATTGACGTTAAAATTACAACCCAAAATAGCCATTTTTCAAAATTTCACTATATTCACCTGCCTTCTTGCATAACTTCCAAACCTATACCACTGTTTTCTTTAGTCACCCAGTTATCAAAATAAGTTGAGAAAAATTTGGCTTATTATGGTTTATTGAAGTTTTGGAACAAACACTTCATGCCCCTCTAAGGCGATGCAAAATGGAATTTTGAGCCTAATTCAGGCCATAAACAAACCAAATTGTTGACAAGAAGCCCTTATTCTGTATCTGGTAAGTGAAAATGAATTGTCAAAGCCAAATCAGCTTCGTTGTTGAGAAATACACCAATTCTTACCTCACAATTGATCTAAAACGGGCTTCTGATTAGCGCAACAAACATAATTTATTAAAACAAAGGTGATTTTATTCTTTGAAAACCTAGTAACCACCATATAACACAAATGATGATGTTCTGATGTACATATAACAATCTTTTTACAAGATGCTTAAATTTTTCTTTGCTTTATAGTCAGTTTCACGTCATATTTTCAAGCATTACTCCAAGCATGGAAAGTCTCCATATTTTGTCAGGCCCATTTTTTTATATTTTTACCAGATAAATTTAGCTTATCAAAAGGTTCGTTAACATATAATCTTCGTCTGACCTTGTAATAGCCTGAATAGTTGTTTTAAATACCCATCAGCAAAGGAGCATGACCATACATATGTAGATTACACAAACATATACGAGCTTCAGTGAGCAGTATCGAGGTGAACTGGGATTTTCCGAGTCAGTTTAGAGCTGAAAAAAATGAAACCATCCATCCACGGTTAGGAGAGCTGGATAACAAAAAGCTTGTTTTGCTTTTATAAAGAAAATAACCCAAACAAAGCCTTGCATTGAGATGATGCACTTGTTATTACATCAAGCTAGCTGGTCCGCCATTTTGGACTTGAAGAGTGTGGGGACTGGACCGAGTTCCCGTCCAATCCGTCTCCCGTTTCGCGGGAATTTTTTCTGTTTTTCATCAGGTGTGTTCGAAATTCTTGAAAGCGATCTGTTTCAGGATAATTTTTCGATGGCACTAGGTACGTATAGGCAATTTACAAATGCTGCTTGAGATTGGATTATTCAAAAACAAAACAAAACAAAAAAGAAAAGAAATAAAAATTGCATTAAGTCTGGGCGATCCCAATTCCTATTTATGCAACAAAAGATATAATATGTTTCTCTAATGGCTATATTTATCATTTTATTGATAAAGTTGCTGCTTTTTGTCAATGCTAATGTCATTCAAGATGTCTAAGAACGTGGAGCACTCATCGGAGAAAACGAAAAAGATGGAAAAACAGCGTAGTTACTAAAACAAGGAATGGCCTACAATGATCTACAATGATCTACAATGAGCTACTATGAGCTGCTACGAGCTAAAATGAGTTAAAATAAGCCCTACAATGAGCTACAAAATGACAGACAATGCTGTTTGTCGTGTGTCACGCTTGGACGTGACACTAGGCTCATGGTATTAAATTGCCAAGCACATTTTGAAAAGGCAAAACAAAAATAAAGCCTGATCTCAGGTAACTTGAGAAACTTGAAAATAAATTATTGCAATCGCGTTTTTACCGGTAACACTATTATACCCTGTATTGACGGAAGTCATCCAGGCACTCCCTTAGTTGGCCTAGATGGGTATGGGCCGCTGAACAGGATATGGATTTTACTATTTAGCGTTACAAACAGAGCATCTTGTTGGACCGGAAGCCACTTACCGGTAAAGGGTCTTATGATGTCTTATACAGGCCAGGGTACTTAAATAAACAATTTTTCTCTTATACAGGATCAGATTTTGAAGGCCTCGTTTGTTCATCTATACCCAAACGTCCGTTGAAGATCCCCCCGGATCGACTGTTGGGGTGACTGTGTTTGTTTAATTTGTTTGAAAAAAGACAACACAAAACACAACTAACGGGAAAGGTTGCAAGGGATGGTTTTCATTATCATCATACATGTATTATTACACTGTAAATTTATCTCCAAGCGTAATAATTAGAGATGCTGTCATCATTTGGGCTGTCATGCAGTAGACTAAACGCGATACGTTTATGCACACATGTCCCCTGATCTTTTTTTTGTCTTTTTCTAAAATCTTCATTTTAGCTTATTACAGGGATCTTGAGAGTATTTTCAGGTCCCCTTGTTCGGTCATTGTAGGTCATTGTAGGTCATTCCTTGTTTTAGTAACTACGGGAAAAACAGAGAGAATCAAGGAAAAACGTAAACAAAAACATAGGCAGGAGCCCATCAAATGGAGCCTCCATCCCCATTAATTTCTTGAGTCAACCCTTTCCCGAGTAGATTTATAAATAGAACGGCTTGTTTCCCGCGAAAAGTGTCATATTTCCGTAAGTCTCGTATGTCACGGTGAAAAAATAAAATTGGATGAAGTTCAACTCAGAAGCCCGTCCTTCGACCGTTTTCCTTTTTTACTTTACGTCCATTTTTACAATTTTACAGCCGCTGGGATCTGGGCATCATGAAATAAAAGTTAATGAATTACCCGACTGAGACTGAGCGATAGGACAAAGGCAGCGAACTGAGGATCACGGACAGGTTATCTTTGGGAGTATTTCTTTTTTTTTTTGCCGTCACACATCCCACATTTAAGAATGCACTTAGAAAAGAGTCGACGATTAAGCGTTCTGTGGACGATTTGAAACTTTTCGATGATCAGCGCCGAAAAAGTGCTAGGATCATTTGATTTTTGTCATCACCGTTGAGTGGATTTCGCCAGTTAAGCACCGCGTGCAAAAGCGATGACCTAAGAAGCAACTAACGAGGAATGCTTCAGTAAATTGCAGTCTTCCTTTACAACTGACTTGTATCACCATGAGAGTTCAGCCTGATAAAACTGGCACTTGAAAAGTTGAACAGAAGACAACAGTTGCTCGACCGTGAAGCTAACTCAATAGTAATTTGCTGACGGAGGAATTTGTGACATCGCGCTCCAATCCAAAGACCCACTTATCTCAAGAAAAACAAAATGGATTGTATCTGCGCCAAAAGAATTATGACTGACTAACAGGACAATTCCTAGCAGTTAATGTAGAAGTTTAGGCTCAATTCCTTCCTTCGAATTCGCATCTGTAGATCACTTTTTTGCGAGAAAACAATGGCTGGGCCCGGCGTTACAAAACATAGCAGGGAATGATCACACTAGCTGACAGACAAAACAACCACAAGGACTACCAGTATTTATTTAGATAAACGCATTTCGAAAAAAAAAACGTTGAAAAACTAGAAATTTGATTAATATAGAGACATTTAGCCGAAATAAGTCCCTTAACGCTCAAAAAAATTGGCTAAAGAAAACGAATCCTGTCAGAACTACATACTGAAGGTAGTAGTTAATTATTATGCATGTAACAGACCAGGTTCATGGCCTCTTAATGTAAGACAAGCAACCAAAATTACGTTTACATAGTCAGAGTTTAAAACTCTCCACAGTATAATCTACCCGCTAGAAAGAAAAAAAAGAAAATCTCTGAGGGATGAAAACGCTAAAGTCACGTTTCACTAGCTTATGATTGCGTTTGGCCTGTCAACACCGAATTTCCTGCTGTTTGATGAAGTACAATAGCAGTGTCATTTCGTCGTTGTGATTGGCTCTTCCCACCGTCGGCGCGCTAAGTCTCCCCTGGGAACCGTTCTAATTATAAATCTACTCGGGAAAGGGTTGACTCCAAGGGCTTGTATGGGAGATGGAGGCTCCATTTGATGGGCTCCTGACATAGGAAAACACGGGAAACCAGGGAGAATCAGAGGAAAACATATTAAAACATGGGAAAACAGAGGAAAACATAGAAAAGCACGGAAAAACAGGGAGAATCAGGGGAAAACATAGAAAAACATGGAAAAATAGGGGAAAACGTAGAAAAACATGGGAAAACAGAGAGAATCAAGGCAAAACATAGAAAAACATTGGAAACAGGGGAAAACGTAGAAAAACACGGGAAAACGGGGAGAATCAGGGGAAAACATAGAAAAACAGGGAGAATCAAGGCAAAACACAGAAAAACATTGGAAACAGGGGAAAACGTAGAAAAACACGGGAAAACGGGGAGAATCAAGAAAAAACATAGAAAAACATGAGAAAATAGGGGAAAACGTAGAAAAACACGGGAAAACAGGGGAAAACATAGAAAAACACCGAAAAACAGGGAGAATCAGAGGAAAACATAGAAAAACATGAGAAAACGGGGGAAAACGTAGAAAAACACGGGAATTCAGGGAGAATCAGAAGAAAACATAGAAAAACACGGAAAAACAGGGAGAATCAGAGGAAAACATAGAAAAACAGAGAGAATCAAGGCAAAACATAGAAAAACATGGGAAACCAGGGGAAAACGTAGAATAACACGGGAAAACGGGGAGAATCAAGAAAAAACATAGAAAAACATGGGAAAACATGAGGAAACAAGGCAAATATAGGGAAAACAGTAGAATACATAGAAACACATGACAAATTCTATATATATTGGGGACATAATATGGAATCTTACATGAGATACTAACCGCGCAGACGGCCTGGAAGCAGTACACAACTGGTCAGCGGGCTTTCCCTCTGCACATGCTCTTTGGTGTCGTCCTTTTGGCGTCCATTTGAAAGTACTGCAACGGTTGCCAACATTATAGTTTCTTTGGGGATCAGGAGTCTTGTATTATACTTCTCGATAGCATCAAAGGACATTCAAGGTGTTGTTACTAATTATTTTCAAACTATGAGCCGTCGTTGATCCATCACTTCTCTCTTGAAGTTCGTCGTGAAGAATCGTAGACAGAAGCCTCGTGAGGCGCAACGGTTTTCAAGATGAACTGCACAAATATAACAAACGCTCTCCAAGAATCAAGACTTTGCAGGAAAAAGCCGATAGTAAGACCAGGTAAGCCGCCTTGATTCGCTTTCTTTCTACCAAATGCAAAAGTCTGAGCTATTTTAACCACGTTTGATTAAAAGTAAAACAAAGCAAAAACGGTACTACTCTGACTATGACCCTGACTTTGTCACAAGTGAAAGCCACCCTTCAAAAGGATTAGGTCAAGTCATTAAAGGCTGGCATTAGCAAGGTAGACAGAGTCGGAGTCATAATCAGAAGCTTGAGCATTGATATAGCTAAAGCATCCTAGTTCATTATTGCTCTTACAACTCTTTTGCTTCAATCTAATATACATTGTCGGAATTGTTAGCAGGAGAACTTGACCAACTCTGACAATCTTTTTTTTTCTGGTGAGCTTTAATTAATGAAACCCTTTACAACTTCAATTTTTGATTTTCACTATAGGTTTTAAGTGTTCCTATGATGCTGATTATGATTTTGACTTTGTCTTTTGTGAAAACCGTTTTAAGGATCGCAACGAAGACAAGTGTCTCTCTCGGCCAATTTAATTCCTCTAATAATTGTAAGTGTTCACTCTAGAAACGAGATTAACCCAAGATAATGTTACATAAATAGGTTGGAATACGCGTTGTTATGATGTACACAGATCACAGTAACTTATTCAGAACTGTATAAATGTTTGAAATAAGCCTTAGTTTGGTTTCATTATTTGTCAATACCTAATTAAGGGAAAAAATCTGTAGGTCCCCACCCAAATTAAAAAAAAACCCATAACGGCCCGATATGGGACTGAATCGACTACTTTTGGAGGGGTAGTTTTTAAGAGGGCCAAAATTTGAGGGGGCCGTTTTGGCTACTGGAAAATCCAAAATGGCCCTAGTGTTTTCCAATTGACCCTTTACATGGTCTAATTTGGCAACGATGCAAGGGCTAATTTAGCCCCAAATTTTGGTACCAAAACAACCCCATCTCAGTGGGGCTGAATTGGCCCCAAAAACAGTACCATTCTGGACTCACCCGTTTCGGCCCCATTTTTGGGGCCAAATTGGCTCTTTTCATTTTACAGTGTATTTTCAAAGAAACTGTTTTATATTTAAAGTGAAGACACTTAAAGAAGTCAGTTTCTCAGAACTTTTATTAAGTCTTGATGTCAGGTGCCCAGTATCCGGACAGTTTTTTCTTTGCTGTACAGAATCGATGAATTAGCTGTGCACATTATCCGGATATGATTTATTTCATATCTATTCTAGGTTTTCACATGACGTCACCAAAATTCAAACTAAGAAACCATCGCTTCTTCTGATTTTCTACTTTCATGCGATATTAGAGCACTTTAAAAACTTTATACAAACAAATTTTTGGTTAAAAAGTGTTCTTTGTTTTGCGATACAGGACGCTTGAATTTCCAGGAATCTGCGTGACGCGGCATTTAGCTGGCGGCCGGGAAAGCTCTTATGTGGGTTAAAAACATCACGGATTTTTGGAGATTTTGCTATTTAAACATTATTTGTCGTAGAATAAATATTGCTTTAATCTTTATGAGTTCCTCAATCGAAGAATTCACGCGTAAGTAGGAAAACTCAAAAACAGATATTTCTGTTGTTTTCCGGCGGCCATATTTGTGCCCCTGAAAGGGACACAAACATCATGGCGTCTCCATACAAAGCTTTATAAATTTGGGTACAACGTTTTTCGAACTTCTCGCATGTGAACTATTGCATAGACCTGATTCTTGGCAAGGCTTTTTGCATATTAACTGTCTTTTGTCATGTTAACGACTAAATAGATTTTCTCTGGACCAAATTTCAGAGCTCTTACGACTAACAAAGGAAAGTTACTGAAGAGAACATAACTCAGCACCGAAAAAATGTTTCCAACAAAGGAAAGTTACTGAAAAGTTAAACTGAATCGTCCGGATACTGGACAAGCTAGATACTGTACTTAAAAATCTCAATAACACCATTATAGAAGTTTGACCACGGCGGTAAAAGACTTTCGTTGCTGTTTACCATGCATATAGTATCATAAAAAGAGGTAGCAGAGAGCATATGTCGTGAATAACAACAGACACAAAATACATTATATTTCCTTGCTCGGATGCACTGGATAACATCCTGCTTAAAGTACGTTATCTTGTATGAAAGCGGTCTATAGAGGAATATATATACTGCTGTAATGTATAAGTACTTTGTGGCATTTAACTAATTGACAACCGAGCGAGTTCCGCTTATTTTCAATAAATTATATCTTTGAGAAACAGTATCTGGTATGCCAAAATCATAAGGAATGAGATGGGTATTGACACTCTCTTAACGGGAATCTCTCTCACCGAGACTAGTGTAATTTCGCTCGCACTTTTGTTTTCTTAAAACGAAATATCGATAAATATACCTTTAAATCAACTAGTATGTGTCCCATACTTTTTACTTCAGGCTATAAGCTTTAATTAAAATTAACCATTCTCATTTCATCTTATACTATGAACTCTATAAGAACAATAATAAACGATCTCTCTCAAAGGGAGTTAATTCGTAACAACACTCATGCTCATAGTACACTGATATATAATTTAGGGCTTGTCCACGGACTCAAATATTTGTGTGAACAACTGTCCATAAAAGTGAATGATATTTATCCGTTTACTCCAGCCTGATCGCAGCGCCATCACTGTTTTTATCGCGAAATGCCTCAGCCGATCAAAAGTACTAACCAGATCTAGGTTATGACACGTCATCAGTATGTAATTTGTGCGCTCGTTCCTCAAGTATCATTTAGCGGGGAAACCGGTGGTGCATGGCGTCGCAAAATGTCGGTTGTTTTCTCAGGAAACGTTTACCCCCAAGCTGAGTTGTTCTCCTGTATGAAAACGACCCGGGCAAGCTGGGAGAACATTATTTGCGTAGTATAGGGGACTTGGTATTAGTTGTGATGAAAACGTATTTAGCAGGCTGATTGTGCTCTGGATTAGAGTGAGGCGCACACAAACCCTCTCAGGCCCCCGTGGCCGTCTTAGGAACTTTGCCAGGTTTCTTTAACATGAAGGGTCTACAGTCTCAGACAAAAATAGTTGGTCTCGCTTACCGATCTGTACAAATGTTTGAGGGGAAATGTAGGGCGGAACAAAGTTTATTTTCTATGGAAGACAACGGCCTTCAATCCGAGGTCAATGTTGTTTGTTGCCGGTATCCACGCCTTAATATATAGTTATAACAGAGTGCTTGAATAATAGTGCTTTTAGTTCTCTTTTCATGATCAACAACAACAAGTTAGAAATAGTAATGCTCCTCTGCGTGACAAACCGAGGCCTCTCTTAAGAGCGCTTTACTCAGTCTTTCCTTTCTTTTAACCTTCTACTAAATACTTGATCGGTTTCACTACAAGTTTTTGGAAGTGTGAATAAAATGGACTAGAGATACAGCAACATTATAACGAGGATTTGCAAGTCTTCAGTAATTGGGAGAACAAAACTGGAAACAGCCATGCCCAAACCTGGATGAGGTAATTTTTCCAAAAAAAATCCTTTTAGCACCCGCAATTTTCATTTAAATTTGATAAGTGTTATAGGAAGTGTTTTCGAAAAAAATACACCCCATATTGTGACTGAATTCATGATAAAATGATGCCGATATAATTATGCTGAAATTAATTTACTTGCGTCTTTCCGTTCTTTTAACCTTCCACTAAATACTTGATCGGTTTCACTACAAGTTTTTGGAAGTGTGAATAAAATGGACTAGAGATACAGCAACATTATAACGATGTAAGTCTTCAGTAATTGGGAGAACAAAACTGGAAACTGCCATGCCCAAACCTGAATGAGGTTATTTTTCCAAAAAAAATTTTTTTAGCACCCGCAATTTTAATTTAAATTTGTTAAGTGTTAAGAAATACACCCGATATTGTGACTGAATTCATGTTAAAAAGATGCCGATATATATGCTGAAATTAATATACAGGCTATTTTTGTGCGAAACATATTGTGCAGACAACGGACGCACGAACATAACTCAGCACCGAAAAAAAGTTTCCACTTGTTTTGATTGCCTCCTTAATGTGGACACTCCAGGAGAATGATCACTTGAAGTACTTATGACAACGATATCATTTCTTCAATGAAAGATCCCAAGAGAGAAAATTCGTGTACATGCATAATCAAACTGGTGTAAAGCTAGCTGCTTCTCCTACCTTTTTGTCACTCATTACGTTCTTGGGGGAGAAAGGATCAGACCTCAAAAGACTAATCTAACACGATGGCTCGTTTAATGCTACTGCTGTGCGTTGTTGCATCCACGGTCTTCAGTTCTTACGCAGGAACTGCTGAAAAGGCAAGTCAGTACACTCAATTTTCTTATAAGGGACTCTAGGCCACAAAGGTAGAGAGATATCTATTTATATAAGAAACGCTATCATGAATCAACTAAAAAACAAAATGATAACACAACAAATAAAGAAAATAATATGTAAAAAAAACGTACTCTCACTAAATAAAGGAAAATAAAGCAATCCTTGCTAAATTTCAGTTCATTCATAGTTCATGGTTAGGCTTTTGGTCAATTAATTTGATTGTTAATTTTTCTGTGGATACTTTAAAAACACGGGGAAGCTAATCTCATTACTTCATGTTCAACAAAAGAGACTGCGCCTTGTTTATTGGCTGTGAATACTTGCATAATTGAAAAAACTTATTTATACCTAACCTCTCTTGGAACGTAACATGCTAAAAACATGTAATGATTCTTTGCCCTAGTTTCCGAACTTTGCAGCCCTCTTTGGAAGATAATCCACTGGAAGAGACTAACCTGGAAGAAGCAGGTAAGGGATGCGGCAGATGAGGATGAAATGCTTAACTAAATTAATTCATAAAAATAGGCATTTTGTCGTAGTAACATTTTGCATTTTTATCAGTGAATCTGGGCGTGGTATTCCTGCCTAAAGATCAAAATCGAGAGGCTATGAACAATAATCATATAAAGCAAGGCTATGATTATTCCAGTTCTATTCAACTCTACCATTTGCATTTCAAAACATCTCAGTAGCGGATCTAGGGGAGGGGCCCGGAGGGCCCCCTCCTTATTTTTAGACCAAACTGACGCCCGAAGGGCCAAAAAAAATTTTTTTGGAGACCACCCCCTGCCCCCCTCCCCTCCCCCTTATCTCAGGATCTGGATGACGTCGTCTTTTTTAGCAGTTTATTGGTTTACTTATTTGTTTACTTTTCTGTTTGTTTGTTTAACACCTCGAAGACAAAGATGTTGACCAGAGTGGAGACCCTGCAAAAAAGCCGAAAGGTGAATATGAAATATTACAAAGAAAGTGTGATAATTTGCACCAAAATATATAATTTACAACTGATCGATTGACTGACTAACTGACTGGCTGACTAATTGAATGACTGTGTGACTGATTACCTACTTGTTTCCCTTTGTTAAAAGAAAAATGGGAGAAATGGGAGAAAGAATGGATACAAATAAACCATGAAGAAGACGAGGCCAAAAATTCTAAACCAGGTAACAACAAAGAAACAGGGCGTGCCCAATTCCGTTTGCTAAGATAATGTCACATATTCTAACTTATAATAAACGTCTTTAGCTTCTTTCGCATCCTAACTTAGATGAATTTTTATAACTTTATCATTTCATTCTCTTTATGCGTAAATCCTCAAAGTAACATAGGAATTGCCGCTGTTATTTAACTAATTAACGGATAATATAGAGATTTAGCCAGGGCTACAAGCGAAGCTCGCGATAATATTTATAGCTTGTTCAAACAGAATATAAAATTGTGTAATGCTAAGCGGCAAAGGCAGCGCCGGAGAACGGTAAAAAACAACAATATGGAGCTTAAGCAACAACGACGGCGATGGCTACGGAAACGTCACTTAAAAAGTGAATTCGCGCTGCTTCATTTTTGTTTGTAAGTATTATTACGTACATACTCTAATGGAAGAGCTTGGCATAAGTTCAAGAAGAAATCGTAATTCGACATATGTAACTCAGGATCGTACAGTGGATGATATAATACAGACCCACGCCACAACATTGGAGGATGTATTTGACATCAAATTACAACAGAAGGAGAAAAGCTTGCCACAGATATATTGGATTCCTAAACTTCACAAGACACCGTACAAGGCAAGATTTATTGCAGGTTCAAGTTCATGCACTACAACTAGGCTCTCTAAATTAATTACTGAGTGTCTTAAACTGGTCCGCACCCACTGCACCGCTTACTGCAAGACGATTCGAGTAAGGACAGGTGTTAACTGCATGTGGATCATCAATAATTCGTTGGACGTTATCCGTGTACTGGAGGAAAAACAGCTTTCCCTAAATCATGTGAGTACTTGGGACTTTTCGACACTTTATACTAGCCTTCCACACGCCCAACTTAAAAAGCAACTCCATGATCTTTTGGAAAGAGTTTTTAATACTAAGGAAAGAGCTTCATTGCTACCAATAATTTTCGCACCTTCTGGGCGAATGATAGGGTGTCAACGAGGTACACGTACTTCTCCTGTAGAGAGCTTTGTCTCGCTATTGACTCTCTTATCGACAACATCTACGTTCGTTTTGAAAGCTCTGTTTTCCGGCAGGTTATTGGGATACCAATGGGCACAAACAGTGCACCTTTATTGGCTGATCTCTTCCTTCATACCTTCGAGTACGATTTCAAGGTCAAAACAATGAAACAGGATATTACGAAAGCCATCCAATTCAGCAACACCTTTCGGTACATCGACGATTTATTCAGTGCTAACAATGTGGACTTTGGAAATTACATCAGCGCAATTTACCCGTCGGAATTGGAACTTAAGGACACTTCCACATCATCTACTGAAGTGTGTTATCTCGACACTAATATCAAGACTAGCGAAAACACACCCTTCCGTATCAGCATCTACGATAAGAGAGAGGACTTTGCATTTCGGATTGTCAACTTTCCTCATATGGACAGCAAGATTCCCGCCAATCCAGCTTACGGTATCTCAACTGGTGAGATATGCTAGAATTTGCACGTCCAAAGTTGACTTCATCAATAGACTCCGTGGACTTTCATTGCGACTCAGTCAGCAAGGCTTTGAAACCAATCTACTTCATTAATCAGTTGATAAATTCTTCAGTCGCCATGGTCTTATTGTCGAGAAGTATGGTGCAGCCCTGCGGGAGATGAGATTAGCAATCTAGGCTTGAATTGCACCATCGTATCCTTACATTACTTATTTATTGTATAGTGTTGTATTTCAGATGTATCTCGGTACATGTGCGCGTACAATTTTATTTTGAGCGCGCGCATTATTTGTTTATTTATTTAATTGACGTGTACATTTAGTTCGTTTATTAACGTCTTAATTTTACTTTGCGTTATTTTCCTCACTTATACATTGTCCGTGACTGTGCTCACATGGTGGGTGGCTCCTCCTAAAATGTTCTGCAATTGGTATAGGATTTAATGGAGCCGAAACCAATTGTGGAATTGCACGCATTTAGGCATCCTACTGATGAACAGTTGCGACACGTAGATATATATTTTCTAGCAACTAAGATAATTTGCAGTCTGTCTACTTTGAATTATTCCATCTCTTTTTTCTTCGTCAAATGTTGGCAAATGTTTTTGGAGTTGAATTCTAAAAGACTGTATCAAAGTTCAGGAAAGGAAAATGAAAGTTGTTGTCTTGTGCTCTCGTTCTTGACAAAACGAGAATTTCGGCACTTTCACGTTGTAGTCGTGCAACGACGGCAAAGAAATGTTTAAAAAAGCCTGATCCAAGTGCAAAGTTGTTGTTTTGCTAATCAAGCCTATTGCTTTTTTGCCGTTCTCGTTACCGTCGCCGTCTTCGTTGCTTAAGCTCCCTAATATGTCTAGCATTTTTCATTTTGTCACCGCCGCTACAAAATTTTCATTTTGTTGTTCCAACAAAAAGCCGTCTCCTTTGTTTTTTATCAGGCTCGCTCTAGCTCTGTGTCGCCCTTTTTCTCGCTGAGCTTCGCTGGCCTGCCGCCTACTTTCTATTTTTCTCTGTCTTTCTCTCGCTCTATATTCCAATTTGTGGACATGACAACTGATCTAAGCTTAATACTTTAGACAAAACGGGTACAGAAACAATTTCCGCTTTCCATTTTCGTCTTTATTCACTGTTTAGTTGTCTCTGCTGTACAAAACGCGGGTGGCTATGCAATTTCCCGCCAAAAAATTGCATTTGGGTTGCCATACCTCAGTTGATTGAGTTATTTTACATTGGTATGCCTGTGGTGCGGACTGACAGTCGGTCGGTCGGTCGGACGTACGGTCACGTGATTGCCAAAATTTATTTTAACCTGCTTTAAAAAGCAGGTTAAAACACCTTTAAAAACAGGTTAAAACACCATTAAAGACAGGTTAAAACACCTTTAAAAACAGGTTAAAACACCATTAAAGACAGGTTAAAACACCATTAAAAACAGGTGAAAACACCCTTA
>CALNXK010000104.1:370000-380000 GCA_942486035.1 Porites lobata
TTTTAAATTGGCCTTTCGCTCAAAGGCAATTAGTTGGGGTCATATTTTGCTTGATTTCGTCTTTCCAGCTAAAATTAGCGGATAAATATTACTTTCAGGAGAAACTAGAAATGTTTAACTATAAATAGGCATAAAATTCATTGGTAGATGGTGCAAATCAAACATTTTACAGCGCCACAAAAAATGCAAAATTTTCAGTTTTCAAGATGTGCAAAATGGCCGTGGCGGGACAAAATACTCGGCGCCCTCCCAGCGCGACCAGAAAATTATTGTGAATCAAGGCAAACCTATTTTAGTTATAGTCTCGATAAAGCCTTTCACACGCCAGAGTTTTAGGCAAAATTATTTTTCACGCGAAATTGAGTGGGCGGTTTTTACTGAGACAGCCTCTTAAAGGCAGGTTAAAACACCATTCCAAACAGGTTAAAACACCATTCAAAGCAGGTAAACCTGCTTTAAAAACAGGTTGAAGCACCTTTTAACAACAGATTAAAACCCCATTAAAAACAGGTTAAAACACCTTTGAAAACAAGTTGAAACACCATTAAAAATAGAATTTGGTACCTGTTTTAAATGAAGTTCTTAAATACAATTAAAACAGTTTTAAAAATATATCAAAAATATGTTAAAAATAGTGTTTGGTTTGGTACAGGTAGAAGACCTAGAACCAGTTTTTAAATTTCGTATACATTTGTCTGTAAGAAAGTCCCAGGAAAATTACACACAAATATATGGAAAATCTAAGGCAAACCTCTGGAGAAATTTAAGCACGGGTACGCCCCCATCCTCGGAGACCCAGGGGCAGATAGTGGGGGCGAGGAAAATCTAAACGGGCGGAAAAATAAGGCACCAAGAAAAGTAAAGAACGGCGAGAAGAGCCCCTGGGGACAATGTCTTACCAGACCAGTTCCGAACAGTCGCCGCCGTTCTGGCTTCTGATTGGTGCCAGAAAACTTATGTTTTTCTGGCACCAATCAGAAGCCAGAACGGCGGCGACCGTTTGGAACTGGTCTGGTAAGACATTATCCCCAGGGGACTTTCCCTCGCCCCCACTATCTGCCCCTGGGTCTCCGAGGATGGTACGCCCCCAAACTTTTTTAAGACAATCCTTTGCTTTGTAGCTTTAGTTTACAATTGATATTTTTTCAGAACAGCCGTTTTACGGAAATTATTCGACGTTAGATTCTGATACGAACACTGTAATTTCTCACACGTTTGCCTACTCGTCAAGATGGCGTCGAAAACCGTGACAAGCTCTATTGCTTGCCCGTGCGGCTGAGTGACGGCCCCTTAAGTTTAGCTTCAGGGCATGACAGAAATACTGCATCCTTTCCTTACTAAGTTTAGGCAGATTCTCCGAGGGATTGTTGATCAATACTTCCTCGAAAAAGATTGCTTTCGTTCGAGTTTTTATTCTGAATATCCTCTGACTATCCGCCATTTTGAAACTGGACTTTTTAAAAAGTCCAGGAAAATCCGGTAGTGCCAGGCCGCTGCGCGGTATGAAATTAGGCAATTACCATGTGTGGTCCTAAAAACATGAAAGCGGTTCTGCTCACTGCAACAAGAAAGTTAGAAAACATTTTTCCCTCCCCATCCTTCCGTTTTGTTCCACTTTACTCTTCTGGATGGCAGGTGTACCCTCACCTTTGGTGGGATGATCTTTTTGTCGATCTGGATTTTCATAGCTTTACACATGCTTTGATCAGATAAACGGCCATTCGGTGGCCAAATTCATTCCAAAGTAGATTTGTAATTATTTGTACACCAGCAAACAGAGTTCACCCAAAGCGGGACTCCGATAACATCAACATTTGCGGAGCCTAATACGCTAATTAAGCGAGGGAAATTATCAGAATTTGGACAAAACACAAGTGAAAATTTCCCCTAATTTTAACAGTTTACCATATGATTATCTATTAATAACACGGATGACAAATTGGGCTCACAGTCGTGTTTTTTTTTACTTGTTTATCGTATAGAGGACTCCACGCTCTGCGGAAAACATGAAAATTTTGGCTTAAGTTCACACGTTCCTGAATTTTGAGAACGAAGGTGAGGTAAAAACTGAATCGTAACCTTTCCGTGGAAGATAAGACGGTCAGTGTTTGAAAATTGTATGGCAGATCACACTTGAAGACGTGAATGAACTGGCAGAAATTCGAGAGGTCTTCCCAAAAAAATATTAACTAGCGAATCCTTCGACAATGACAACAAGCTTACCTTCAAAAGCTTCTTTGCCTTTTGCGGTGTTTTTTTCTTTTTTTTCACAAGGAACAAAGGAGGAAAGATGAAAACGACTTAGAGAAAGACACAGTGCCCGATTTTCCAGAATACTCCAGCGTTACATGAAAGAGCTAAAACTTACAGCGCTCTTAGTTTTGCCCAAATAAACTTTTTCAACATGGCGAATTTGTTTTCACTTTCTCGGAAACCCTTTGCTGTGCGCTATTATTTTCGTGAGCCAATAAGAACTTTCTTTCTTGACACCTGTCAAATGATCGTCAAATCGCGCGTCCTGCACTTGTTTCCGATCCCTCAAACTGGAAGAAGCCATATAATTAACGTCTTATTAGGCTCGTTTCTTCGGTCGGACTTATGGCCCACGCGCTTCGCGCAAGGGCCATAAATCGATGGAAAAAAAAGAGGATCCCGGTAATTTACAGTACGGGCCGAAAACTTAGCTAACAAGAGGTATATATACAGGCATCAAGGCTTCGAGACTAGCGTTTATCATTTTATTTCTAATTTTATCCGAAAATGGTGATTTACTATTCTTTAATTTATTTGCAGCTTTACGTACTTCGTTTACAGTAATCGAGAAATCTAGAGGACGAGAGTGTTGACCATGACGCTCATTTTCTTGCAGCTCATTGTAAATTTTCTGCTGGGCTGGGTTACGAGAGGCTGTCAGGAAAAATCGACCAAAATCTTAATTTCGTGGCAAGAGTTGAAAATTAGTTTCTTTCATTTTTTGTTCATGGATAGCTTTTAGGTAGATAAGAAACCTAAAGTAGATTGTTCCTGCCAAAAGCTTTTTATTTGTGAGAAAAACTAGACGATCGGTTTACGATGTCGGAGTGTCAGACTGCCCTAATTTCTAACCCGAACTTCGCTAACATAACTTTCCTCGAGTTCGCAAACGAAGCCGCATGGAGAAATTTGGACACTTTCCATGAACAGAAAAATGTTTTTTCTTCCACTGAAAGATACATTCAGGGCAACAGCGAAGCTCGTGGCACCGAAATAATCCTAAAATGAGGGATAGGTTTTCAGGATAACAAAAAACTTAAGCT
Organism: Porites lobata; assembly: GCA_942486035.1. Taxonomy (NCBI): domain Eukaryota; kingdom Metazoa; phylum Cnidaria; class Anthozoa; order Scleractinia; family Poritidae; genus Porites; species Porites lobata. The sequence continues at coordinate 373,297 of CALNXK010000104.1, forward strand.
CGTTACTCATTTTCGACGGCAATGTTTAACATGTGGTAATATATATATTTAGCCAGGGCTAAAAGTGAAGCTCCCGTTAAAAAATATATAAAATTTAAATAAACGGCAAACTTGTAATCCACAAATCAGTTAACTTTAAGGCACATTCATGGGACTGTTAAGGGAAAGGCTAACTGATTTTAGAGAAAAATAATTTGAAAGTCCAAGAGTCAAACAAATCAGTTTTAAATCAAGTTAATACGTCTTACAAGTACACCCAAAAATAGCAATCATCTTCGATCACAGTAGATTAGGCCTTGAAAACAAATTCTTCCCAAAACAAAATAACCCAGTCGCCCACCTACAACACCTTTATGTTATAAGGTTAATTCATAGTCTCTCCAACCTCTGCGTTGGATAATTGGATAATTGGACGGTCCCGAAATATAATTTTATGCGACACATGATAGTCCTCAGTGGCAGCCAAAAATTTACACGTCGCATTCCTCTCTCGATCTAAAAGGGAGGCCAAAATAAGAAATCAGGCAAGTAAATCTTGGTGACGAATCTGGTGGCGTGTAAGCCAGCCTTTTAAATATACTTTTATACATCATGTCTGAGGTAAACAGTACTATGAGGCGCTTTTTTTATCATATAGACCTCGGACATAATTTTTTTGCCCTATTTAAGATTATAATTCTGCAGTTTTTCACAATTTTGCAAGACAAATTGCACTCAATCAATCAGTCCAGGGCGATCGAAGCACACGCTTCCTTTGCACAACGAATTTAATTAAAAAACTCATCACACTAATATAAAAATTTTTGATGGAGAGAATTCAGCATAATGCAGCGAGTGTTCAGTCAGAAAAATGTGCTCCCATGTCATATGTAGGGTAATAAGTATGGGCTTTTAGTGAAAACGATCCAAAAATTCCCAAAATTACCTATACGGCCAGCCGACATTAATAGAGTTACGCTTCAACAGGATAGAGAATTTATCATGTTTAGGTTTTATCTCTCTTTATTTATGGTTTTGTTATTGCGTTTCGACGAAGGAGAACGCATACTATTTGAGTCTTTTTGCGTACCGTACATGAAGTAGTAACCGTTCTATATGCCAGGCGATTTCACGAGGGTCTGAATGGGGTTAACTGACAACTGACAAATGGCCAAAATTTTAACTGACAACTGACAAATAGCCGAAAGGTAATTGCAAGTTTTTACTGAGATGATTCAGAGACGGTTTTTCTTGGTCTTCTTACGATCTACGTCTCAATATTATACCTGCCAACTTTTTCTGAGTCAAATGCGTGAGATTTTCACCTTGTCATGACGGAGATCTCCGTAAACGTCCCGACGACTTCCGAAGATTTTCGACGAATTTCCGAAGACTTCCGAACGTTGCCAAAAATTAAATGTCTGCATATGTCCCCGAAGACGTTTGAGCATGTCCGAAGCTACTTAAAAGACGACACTTTTTGCGTGCTTTGATATGATTTTGTTAGAATACAAATAAGGACACAAAGTCATCATGTGTTAAGAAATATTTGTCCGAATTTGTGAGTCAGACGTGAGAAATTGACCTTGATGCGTGATATCGATGTCTTTAGTCCAGAGGCGTAAGACTCACGCATAATGCGTATACAATACTCTGAAGGTATAAATTTTGATTGGCTTAATGGTTGGCAATATTAGACTCTGGCCAGCAAAAACGTTCGAGTGGAGGGGAGTAACACGAGACTTGAGAAAAGGAGGCCAATTGAAATGCGTACAACATGTACAATAGCAAAACTGATAAAAAATAAGGTACTATGGCATCAGTTTTCGAATTTAATATTTAATTTACAACAAATGTGCCTTTTAAGCCAAATTTCGCGTCAAAAATATACAAATAAGTTTCATAGTTAATCATTAATAACCATTTAACTGACAACTGACAAATGCCCGAAATTTTAACTGACAACTGACATTTGTAACCCCCATCCAGACCCTCTTTCACGGTTTGGACGCCATCTTGGACCGGCCTGGCACATTTCGCCTCAATCTCATGTTTTCAGTTTTTCTCACCCGAGAGCTGGTATCTATTTTGTGACGCTCGTTCGTTCACAGATGAAACGTTGGCGTTTTTCTGTTTACTACAGGTTTGTTTATAGTTTTTCTCGCAGTTTTCACTTTTTTCATATAGGAAAATTTCCGTTCTAAGATAATCGGATATGTAGATATTAGGGACCTTAAGATTCTCTGGACGCGGCCGAGGAGGACGTCAACCGGAAGTGAAATGTTCAATTCTTGGAACTAATTAGCATAATGCCACAGCGTCGACCTGAAGTCGCGACGGTGAAAACTGGAAGTTCGGCCGCCTCGTAAAACAGTGAGTTGGTTTTCTTGTTTTCAGTGCAGAAATTGCTTTTCGTACAGGATTTTCGATCCATTTTACTTCAAGGGACACATTTAAGTGTTTTTAGCGTGGTGTTCTCTCAAGATTGACTCTTACTTTTTTGCTATCAAGCCGGTTCAGTGTTTTGGCGACAGCTGAGAATGAAAGCGCCGAGTCTTTCGACACAAATGTAACACTATAACTGCCTCTTTTTGAGGGGACAACGTTCTCGCTTTAGGATAGTATTTGAAAAATTTAAGAGAGGAGAAGTCGAATAAAAAATGTTGGAAAACAAAAATCTAGGCTTGTAATAAACTTGAACATGTCGGAGAAAATTGAGACCTTGAACAAGACGCCATGGTTCATTTATTAACTTTTATAATTTTATTTTGTTCACTTTCAGTTCAACGATGGAGTGGTCTGGAGATCAAGAAAATCTCGGCTTAGTACGGGAAGTTCTCGTAACAGAACCATATCGTTTTAAAGCAAGATCTAGAACAACGGAAAGCGAAAGAGTCTGGCAACAAATACCTGATAACCTGAACTCCGATCATACCCTCAAGTTTCCCTCGAAGAAATTTGGTTTTTTTTTTAGAGAAACTGGAGTCATAGCCGGCAGCACAAATTTTTCTTCCGATAGAAGATCGTTAAGGTATCAATCATGCAAGACTTCACGAGCTTTTCTAAAAGACTTCATGGAATTAAAACACGAAAGCATTACTTTATCCTCTCTCGTCAGGCGAGCCGCTTCACCCAACCTGCTCAATCTTAATTTGTTTTTCCCGCGAAGGTGGCGGCGTCCTCGCTCCAGGCTTTCTCCGTTCTCTTTACCGCCGCGTCCAGGGTATCTTAAGGTCCCTATTATGTTAACGATGCGTTCTGCACACTGTGCTGTATTTGTTTTTATGGTTCAAGCAAGATTAGCTTAGATCGACCATATTTAATTCTATTAAAAATTACATCGTTTCTCTTTTAAAAGCTATTTACAGCGTTGTATTTGCTTTCGTTTGTCACCATTTTTGAAAAATATACAAGAAGTTGAACAGTGAAACGTTGACCTTTTCATCACACTAATTCCGGGTGCGTTGAATGAGGTGAGTCGTGTTAGCCTAGTGTTACGCAACAAGGGTTTAAAGTGATACTCGACGCTTAAAACTTTTCAGATAACTTTAATTTTTCTGTATCCCAATTTTTAGTCAATTTTATTGACCATCCTAGAGTGCAAAAGAATATCCTGAGGATAATAGTCAATGTTTGACCTGTTGTTACATACATGTACCTTACTAAGAGGTTTAGTCAAGTTAATGTAAAAAGTGCAGTACGCTCTTGCATTTTTGAGGAAAAATGAAATAGTAACGAATTTTAAAGTGGGAGATAAACAATAACACTGATAAAGAGAGCTGCTGACATTCGTATTGATAAAAGTGTTTGATTTTGATATCTCAATATTACAAGCCCATCAGGTTTTGCACCCCCTTCCCACTAGCACTCACTACCCACCAACCCACCCCCCTCCCCATCGAACGCACTCCCCTAATTTCCAATTATTACTAGTGTGTAATCTTTAAAAGCGTTTGATATTTACGCGCGTCATTTTGAGTACTCCGGCATGCAATGTTTATATGTACGACTGAAAACAAGCGGCGCAGCGATTAAAATTGCGAGAGAAACTACTAACAATCAATAAAATATATATAACTCGGTGAAACGTGTACAGAGACAACAATTTTCATTCACGGAGACAAGTATTGATGGTAAAGTGTCTCTGAAAATCATGAGTCAGGTAAAAACCTATAAAAAAAACCTAGCAGATTTATGTTTTAAGCCGGTACCCGGCCGGTGTTTGCTATTTTTCAAGATGAACTCAAGGCAAGAAAATCACTCAGAGCTTTCTTTTTACAGCCAAAATCGTAACTAATGCATCAGTCAATTCCACCTGCGCCCACCTCCCCTCCCCCTCCCCCAGGGGAAATGCGGGGGATTTGCCCGCCTTGTCAGTCCCGTGGGTGGGGCATTTGCAAATGTTGCACTGCCCAGGGGCCGGGTATTTGCCAACCCCCGGGCCAATCCTCGACACAGCAAAATCGAGGTGTTATGGTAACACCAAAAAAGTGTAAATTTTTGCAGCTGTGTGAACACCAAATAGGTGTTCAGTTAACACTACTGTCCTGTATATTTACACCAAAATGGTGTAAATATGACGTACATACGATCCTGGATGTGTTTAAAAACACCTTTGTAGTGTTACAGCAACACTGACCTGGTGTATATTTTCTCTATATTGGTGTTTAGTAACACCAAAATTGGGTTAACGTAAACCAATTTTGGTATTAAAATACACCAAAAATATGTCTCCTTTACACTGTTCTGGTGTTTTTGTTACACTAAAAAAGGGTAATGATGACACTGAATATGTGTAAAACGCATTGCAGCTGTGTGCACACCAAAGTCAGGTAAATTTACACTACTAGGAATTTTACACTGTATTAGTGTAGATCAACACTTCCAATTGTGTTATAACACACCGTTTGAGTGCTGAGCCAACACTATTTGTAACTCATGAAGAAGTCTTAAAAGTAGACAAAGTAACAGCTACGACAACAACCTGTAAATTTACTCCCATCTAATTGCTTTACCCTGATAGTAATAAAAACTTTGTTCTCTTCAGAATTCAGTAAAACAGCATGAATTAAAACAAGTGTTAAAAACTAAGAGGGCTGTACGCCGTAGGTTTTTCTTTTTTAAGACTTTTTAGGGAGGTTAATACGACAATGACGGCGACGAAAATGTTACGAAAAAAGCAATAGATTTATATTAGCAAAACAACATCTTTGCACGTGCATCACACATTTTTTCTTATTTTCTTGCCGTTGCTGCACGACTACGACATTTAACTACCCAATTTCACCAGTTTTGCGGAGGATGAGAGCACACTGCATGAGAGAACGATTTTCTCATGCAACCTTTTTTTAAAAATTCAAATATTAATATAGTCCTATACAGAACTACAGAAGCCGGAGAGATGAAATTTGAAACAGTGTGGATCTACTTTTTAAGAGACGTTTTTGCCACCGTCGTTGTCGTCGTTCGGCTTAGCTATTGATGTGAAAGGCAGATTACACAACAAGTCGTGCAGATTTAATTTTAGTTTGCTTTAATTACGAGCTTAGAACGGATTCAGTTCATTCATGAGCTGTAATACCTTAGTCGGTATAGACCGGTATAGTTTAACATTGTCCATTCAAAACTTCTCTCTGGGACAAATGAATATGAGTGTCTGCATTCTTCCGGATATTCTATATTACACACAACATATATTAGAGTGAGCAATAAGGCGCTGGTATGTCCTCCATTAACCTTTAGAGGGAGATTCCTTTCCCCACTCAGGTATATATCATCTGGGGCTTGCAGTTGCCCCTCAAAGATGATGAAGTGCGTCATTCCCTCCTTGCTGTTCTCGGCAACTTTATTTGCATCAACACCATTCTATAAAGAGGGAAAAAGAGGCAAAAGAACACTTTCAATAAATGTGTTTTCTCAACTGTAGCATAATAAAAGTCAATAAATATTGAAATGGAAAGTTTTGTATGTTCATCCAATTCTTCAGATGGCCCGAACCTATTTATATGCACGTTGGGTATGTTTTTGAATCGCGTTTTTCATTTTTGGCATCCTTAATAAAGAATAGTGCAAATTTTAAGAAAATGTTGTCTATGTTTGTGTAGGTTTAACACTGTTTGAGATATCAGCTTATGTTTAAAACCGAATTTTTACAAAAACTGTCAAAAACATCATAGAAATCGGTTGAATGGTTCCCGCCGAAAAACGAAATAGGATTGTAGTACAAGCATGAAAGGTTTGGGCTGATTAAATGAGGAAATAATGTTTGCCTCATGCTCAACTTCTGTTTGCGAGACTCCTTCACTGAATTGTTTCACTGCAACAGGCATTTCTCGATAAAAGGCAAGTCCAGTGTAACTTTTCCAAACTTTCCTTCCCAAAGGGTTATTAAGTTTTTGGAATCACTGTCCATATTCACATGTACTTTATGTTCCCGTGGAATCTCTAGGAATGAGTTTGTTACTGCCACAGCACTATCTGAAGAATTGATTGACTTTGTTTTATTTTTCATCTGCAAATGAAGCAATCTTTCTTTTTCACGTTCTGTTTGACGCCACAGTTGGTGAAACTTCTCTTGATTTTTTTTTGACAGAAGACAGTTTTTCTTCGGTGGTCTGTCTTTCCTTTTTTTTCTTGAACTAGCTCTTCATGAGCGTTTTTCTTTATTTGTTTTATTTCAAGCCTTCTTCGTTTATTTCGAGCTCGTCTCTAACGCCTTTTTGCCT
>CALNXK010000104.1:387500-397500 GCA_942486035.1 Porites lobata
TCAAGATGGCGTCGAAAACCCGTAACAAGGTCTATTGTGTAAACACTTCCAATTTCGAAACGCACAAAAGTAGATATTTACAACCTAAAGGCTCGTTTTTTGTACTTCTTGTAGGTTTTCCCATTGCAAACTTCCTTTTTTAAATCAAAGAATGGGGTAAAAAAGGTGAAACTGGGTCAATTTTAGCCATTTTGAGACACTGAACTCTACTAGCCGACGACTCTGAGTGACAATCTGTTCCGTGACTGCACGTGACATAACGTACTTTTGAAGAAGCGGAGCCGTCAAAATGACAGTTACGGAATGACGGTAACGCAACGCAATTCTTGAAAGAGTAACATTTTCGATCGCGACATTATTTGAAGAAGAAAAAGTCAAACGCCCTTTTTCTGGTTCTCAATTGCTATCGAAAAATAAGGACTTTAACAATGGTAATTCGCTAAGGATGATATTTCGCATTGTTACTTTACGATCGAGGAAACTTGGAGCCGTTAAATAAGTTATTTTGGTCACGCTTCACTATTTTTACCGGACTTCGATGCTTAATCGTTTGGAGGCTGCCTAAAGGAACCCAAGCCAATTCTCAGGTATGTTTTAGATGAATGTCTAAATGTGTGAATTGAATGAGGACCGGGAAAATTTCGAGCTATACCACATGAAGAATAATGCCGCAGACAACAACTACTAAATTAAAGTTTTTGTCACCGTAAAAACCTGTTCTTCGTTTTTGCATTATGTTAGTTCAACGAGTCTTGATATTGCTTTGAAAGTATCTTCTAGTGAAAGAAGAAGAGTTGTTCTGTTGATGGAAAGTGTCCAAATTTCTCTTTGCGGCTTTATTTGCTAACGCGAGGAGAGTGGATGTTAGCAAATGTTGGGTTGAAAATACGGCCATTGGAGACTCCGACCCACGAAAACTGATATTCTTACATTTCTCGAAAATAAAAGGCTTTTTGCGAGAACAACTTACATCAGATTACTTATCTACCTAAAAGCTATTTATGGACAAAAAATGAAGAAAATCGATTTTTCAACTCTTGCCACTCGATGGTCGATATTTCCTGACCGTCGCTCTTAAGAGGCTTATTTGAATGAAGAGTTTGGAAACTATTGCAGCCAATTTTCCTCCGAGATTGATGGGACATCTTAGTGCTATCCATCGATTTGAGACATTTCTAGAAAGTTTTCGCATCTAAGTTGTTTGCAGTTTTTTCTAGATCAGAAATTTTGGCATTGAAATAATCATTCTTTTCAGAATTGAGCAATTTCTTGTAATGGGCCAGCGTATCATGATAATTGCTCACGTATGACACAGGTCGCCGAGTTGCCGAATGTTTTTTATACCCGTATGCTTTGAGTGTGCTGCAAATAATCCACTCTCTATATCACTTTAGTTTCAATAACTATTGAAGTAGGGCCTTTTTAGTTGAAAGAAGTGACAGTTTTTAAGAATATTCTTTCCTTAATTAAGCATTACGTTTACTGGCAGACGCTCGTACACGGCCAGTGCTGCCGTCTCCTAGACTGTTTTATTTAACCCGTGAAATAGGTAGTAAAATACTACATACTATTATGCACTAGTTCCATTGTCTTCTTTTGTTTACCTGTTGCTATTTTACACTTATTAGTGGTTAGTATCTGTTTTACGGTGTCAAAATCACTCTTTTTTAATGGATCTTCCGGTTAACAAGTCCACTATATAATTATACAATTCCAGCGCTTAACGACGAGATAACGGGTAGTGTGACAACAACCCTGTTGTACCGCAGAGGAACCAGCGATCAGGCGGTCGGCTTCGTCTTCCCATTTTGTTTGGTTCATAGATTACGTGGTTTTATGAATATTTTTCTATTTTTTGCATGTAGCAAAAATATAGCACTGAATTGGCCGTGTTATGTAAAAGGGAATTACCCGTACTGTAAATATATATTCATCCCGGTTGAAAAGAATATGTAAAATTTTGTTTGGTCTCTTGACGAATAAACTCTCAATACAGTATTCATAAATATCTAGCCAGAGGCAAGAATTTTGAATTCTATTTTTCTCTCCATGTCTTTTTAAATAATATTTCTCAACCTTGATTAGGCTCAGAGTTTTTTGTTTGTTTTGCGATAAATCTGTTTTACCAACTTCAATATTCTGTACAGCTGTCACCGAGGCTGAAAAATAATTTTAGATAAGTAAAATAATAACAAACAGGATGACAAAGGACTTCATGCTCCAGGATTTATCGACAGTCGCTTAGATAGGACCTCTCAGTAGACGGATGTTTAATATAATCGCTCAGTGGTCAAAACCAATCAGAGCGTACGATGGATCTGCTGCCAAAGCCAATGTGAGCCGATCTTGTTTTAACACGAACAGAATGCCCGGGGTAAAAAATCTGTGCAAGGAAGTTTAATTAGCCACACAACCGAACAGCACACTTTAGACAGAGTACGTTATTCAAGTTATCTAGCAATGAAGTTGATTTGGGTTTTTGCTTTCGTTTTTTCTCTCTGCGTGTTAACTCTGTTGGCGGAGAGCATTCCCCGGCAAGAAGATACCCAAGTGCTGGCGTCAAAGCAGAATGATCCCTCGGTAAATTACCGTTCTGATTCGCTGAACAGGCTGAAGAGGGAAATCCGCTGAGGTTTGTTGAATAATTACTGCACTCAAAGTCCTTTGATCGGTCCGGTGATCTTTCTCGCTCGTCGCACTCAGTCCCTCTTTTGGCTCTTATTTTTCGTATAACTCCCTCGGTCTTCGCGCTCGGCTTTCACATAGTCCCACAACACGAGTTGTGGGCAAGTCTCGGTTTCCTTAGACTAAATCAGACCTCTAGCTTCCGTCGTCGTTTTTCTCTGAGATATATGATTACATTGTATCGCAACTGAAATTAACCTCATTGGTCCTTTATTTCGTTGGTCTTTCATAGTAAAAGTATTTCCGCGTTTTTCGCGATTGAAAAAAGAAATGGCGAAATTAAAGAACCCCAAATAAAAATCCTGGCGAAATTTTAACACGCTTAATTTATTACCCATAAAATCACAGAAAAAATATTAACATGGCAACAACATATACAGGCTTTATTGACAAATACACAATTGTTAACTCGTGTTACTGGTCGGTCCATTTTCTATCTTCGGTGGTGAAATAACGTTAATAGGCCTTGTCATATATGATATTCGACGCCATCTTGACGAGTAGGCAAACGTGTGAGAAATTACAGTGTTTGTATGAGAATCTAATGTCGAATAATTTCCGTAAAACGGCTGTTCTGAAAAAAATATCAATTGTAAACTAAAGCTACAAAGCAAAGGATTGCACTAAAAAATTTTCGGGGCGTACCTGTGCTTAAATTTCTCCAGTGGCTTGTTTTAGATTTTCCATATGTTTGTCTGTAATTTTTCCCGGGACTTTCTTACAGACAAATGTATAGAAATTCTTAAAAAAATGGTTCTAGGTCTTCTAGCGCATGTAACGCCCTCAATTCCTTCAGTAAAATCCTTTGGTGTGAGGCTTTAGTTTACAATTGATATTTTTTTCAGAACAGCCGTTCTACGGAAATTATTCGACATTAGATTCTCATGCAAATACTGTAATTTCTCACGCGTTTGCCTACTCGTCAAAATGGTGTCGAAAAAAAACTGTGACAAGGGCTGTTTGCAAAGATTTTACACATTGGTTGTTCCAGTATATCTAGAAACAGTAAAAAGTTCAGACAATTTGAAAAATAGAATGACGTTAAGAACGCTTAAATCGCGAAATTTAATGTGTCTTTTTCAAATCTGCCTGAGTGTTCAAAGCGCGAAAATATAACCCTCTGAAATACTCTCGCCAAAATCGCGAAGTTTGGTACCAATAAGGTACGAAACTCAAAAGAAAGGCTTTTCACATTCTTCTTAATTACCAACTAGATTTGACTCGGAACGAGCTTCTCTTTAACCGCGCAATCTACGTTTATAAACACCCAGGCCGATTCCATCGGTTTGAAGCCCCTTGTTTAAACAAACATTTTCTTGACACGTCAGTTATAGGTTTTGACTTGATAATGACGTTTTAAAATGGTTTTAGCGAGCATTTATATAAAATATAGATTTAGTATATGCACACTCAGTGATCCTGGTAATTCAAGCAATCTGATTGGTTAGCTATCTCGGACTATGACGTTATATTCACCACGCTAGGCGGTGAATATGTATGTGTAATCAAATGGTGACGAGTGAAATTAGGGAATAATTTCACGCGCGTTTGGGCGACGAATTACGTTAGCAATCTTGGATTTTTGACATGTTTATCCTGGATCGTATCGATCAAGAACTCTACTCTCTCAAATGTTTAGACCTTAAATTTGGCTTATAAAGCTCAGAATTTTTCAGACTTTTTCGCCAAAATACCTGCTAGAATCCTTCTTAATGTTCTCTTGAGTGTTCAGGTTCTCTAAAGCGTCTTTTTTGTGCCCTGACATCTTCATTCAAAGCGTTTTAAAACTTCGTCGCCATCTTGACTCTGAGACCTACGGAAGGGTTGCCATGGCAATTTTGTAATTTCACATGTGAACAACGAGCTGCACGGTCTTAGCAACCAAAAAAACCCCTCAGTATCCAGCTGAGATAGCTGAGTAAAAGTCAGCTATCTCAGCTGGATACCCAGTAGCTTGCAACATTCCCTATTCCCTTAATCTCTGATCGTATTTCGCATCTAATATGATAGAGGCGTCAATTTTCACGCAATCATGTCATCATCCTGAGGCGACAAATAAAATTAATTAAAAATGCGGTATCAAACAAAATGTCCGGAAAAAATAATTCAGTGCCTTCTAAAAAGAACATTTTAAAGTCTGCGGTCATTGCCAACGTGTTATATATCCCAGAAGCGCTCAGGCATAATAACATCATGCTAGGACTTCTACCTAGGTGAACCAGAAAGGATAGAGAACAACTGCCTAATTTTTTTTTCGGCTACGGGTCGAAACGCTAAACGTGTTATATATCCCAGAAGCGCTCAGGCATAATAACATCATCCCAGGACTTCTACCTGGATGAACCAGAAAGGATATAGAACAACAGCCTAATTTTTTTTTCGGCTACGGGTCGAAACGCTAAACGTGTTATATATCCCAGAGGCGCTCAGGCATAATAACATCATGCCAGGACTTCTACCTGGATGAACCAGAAAGGATATAGAACAACAGCCTAATTTTTTTTTCGGCTACGGGTCGAAACGCTAAACGTGTTATATATCCCAGAAGCGCTCAGGCATAATAACATCATGCCAGGACTTCTACCTGGGTGAACCAGAAAGGATATAGAACAACAGCCTAAATATTTTTTTTCTGCTACGGGTCGAAATGCTAAACGTGTTATATATCCTAGAAGCGCTCAGGCATAATAACATCATGCCAGGACTTCTACCTGGGTGAACCAGAAAGGATATAGAACAACTGCCTAAATATTTTTTTTCGGCTACCGGTCGAAATGCTAAACGTGTTATATATCCTAGAAGCGCTCAGGCATAATAACATCATGCCAGGACTTCTACCTGGGTGAACCAGAAAGAATATAGAACAACTGCCTAAATATTTTTTTTCGGCTACGGATCGAAATGCTAAACGTGTTATATATCCCAGAAGCGCTCAGGCATAATAAAATCATGCCAGGACTTCTACCTGGGTGAACCAGAAAGGATATAGAACAACTGCCTAATTTTATTTTTACGGCTACGGTTTGAAATGCTAAACGTGTTATATATCCCAGAAGCGCTCAGGCATAATCACATCATGCCAGGACTTCTACCTGGGTGAACCAGAAAGGATATAGAACAACTGCCTAAATTTTTTTTTTCGGCTACGGATCGAAATGCTAAACGTGTTATATATCCTAGAAGCGCTCAGGCATAATAACATTATGCCAGGACTTCTACCTGGGTGAACTAGAAAGGATATAGAACAACTGCCTAATTTTATTTTTATGGCTACGGTTTGAAATGCTGAACGTGTTATATATCCTAGAAGCGCTCAGGCATAATAATATGCCAGGACTTCTACCTGGATGAACCAGAAAGGATATAGAACAACTGCCTTTTTTTTCTACGCGTCGAAGTTCTAAACTTGTTATTCTTAGAAGCGCTCAGGCTTAATAATATGCCAGGTTTCCAGCGACTGATTTTAGCTGATTTTGCGGTGCGCAAGAATGGATAATTTACCCGACTTGTAAACAGATATTTCCTTCAGCCGATTGTGTCTCATGCAGGAGAATGTCATGTCTGCGTTGTTTTGTTTCTACTTTATCAAAGAAAGCTTAATAGGAAGATCGCAATTTATACTCTTACCAACTATAAATTAGGGCTGACCTGGAAGACGCGTTGAATTTTGCCGCCATCCTTCAAAATATAATCTGGCTGCGTTTAGGGAGACAATTTCCTCTTCCATCCAGGTTTACTTGGTATATGTGTTTGCGAGAATCTTCAGACAAAGAATTGGGTATACACTGATTCGAATGGCTTGGCGATACTAAGTGCTTAAGTCTACTTACCGATTACAACATGTTTTGGAAGTATTGAGAAGCGCGCCAAACGAGGTTGTCACAGCGTTCTCGAGCGAACACGGCGCGACCTGGATTGATAAAATTACTATTACATGCAGCTATCATGCCAGTGATTTCTCCTTTCGTCGCATAGTGAATAGTTTGTGAGCACATCCTCGACTCTCGAAACATTTGTCTTGCGCCGCTATAGAAGTTGCTTCTCCCGCGAACCATAGGTAGATTTCCCGCTTAACATAATGTTTGATAATTTATGCAAAAGTTGACCTCGTGAAAGTCAGCAGTGCATTAATCGACTCAAAAATAAACAGACTTCCTACAGGGTTTTGAACACGGTTTTAATTAAAGTACTTTACGAGCGCTGCGGTAGTTGACCGCAAAAGTGTTACGGTGATGGATATTCAACTGGATGATTGCGTCACTTCATAGCAACCAGACGGTACGAATTTTTTAACTTCCGGAGCGCTGAGGCTCGTAGTGTTACAAATTAACGCTGAAATTTCGCGCCAAAATTAAGGAGTAATTCGTCACCTATGACATTAAAAGCAGAACAAAATCGCTGTCGTGAACTGGGTGTTTTAGTAAAGCCTTTTTGAAAATACACGAATATCCAAGTGCTGATGACTTTGAAGACAAGAAAAGACTTCATGGTGTTTAAACAGTGTGATTTATTGTGAAGTGGTTTACTGTAGCTGACTTTTTGTACGCTCGAAGCTATGTTTACCTCTACAGAGGAAAACAAGGTCGCTTTTGTCAGTGTTTTGTGATTTCGGAATTTTCTCGCAAGACCAGTTTTGCCTATGAATAGAAGTTGATTTATGGAGAAAACAGGAAGGCAAATATTTTCGAAAATTGTACGTGCCAGCAAGTTAACAAGGCAACGAACTTTGGAGATAAACAACGCTCACCTTCATCGTAGCCGCTGTTGGCAGCATTTGCAAGAAGCGACGAAGAAAACTTTCTCATTCACGGTGAGTTGACAGAAACAAAATAAAGCTCTACTTTTCTTCTCAGAATTGGGTAGTAAATGAAATGTTCGGTGTTTTCTTTCAAACCGTTGACGCTAAGGCTTACAAAATTCGATACAAAAAGATTAAAACTTTCATTTGCCATGTTTGAAGATACTGTAAAGATCTAACTTTTGCGCATTCACTGTTTACGGCTTCGTGTTCACGCATGAATTCGCCTGTCAATCAAACTAATCGTTTTTTAATGGTTTCCTTTCTGATTCTGTTGAGATCACTTCGTGTGAATACAGCTATTTCGAGAAAGGTTGTCGGAAAAAGTGCACGCGACAATCCCGATAGGTATTGTGGGTGGTTTTAAATTCACTGTTTTTCAAAGAAATTTCAAACAATGGCAAGAGAGGCCATGAGCGTATGTTTGCGAGTGCTAAAGGAAAGCAATAAAAGTAGGTTCGACAGCTACAGTGTCAGGAAAAGTGTATTGATCATATCCCATATTACCTTTCGGGATTGTCGCGTGCACAGTTTTTCCGACAACCTTTCTAGAAATAGCTGTATACTAAAACAATTATTCACCTCAGGCTCAGTTAATATTGTTGAATAATCCCCCAGACGAAGTTGAGGGGATTATTCAACAATATTAACTGAGCCTTCGGCGAATAATTGTTAATTAGCCAGGGCTAAAAGCGAAGCTCTCGATAATATTTATAGTTTGTTTAAACAAAATATAAAATCGTGAAATGCTAAGCAGCGAAGGCAACGCCGGAGAACGGTGAAAAAACAACAATAGGTCTAATTAGCAAAAAAGCAACTTTGCACGTGCAGCACATTTTTTTTGTACATTTCTTTGCCGTTGTCTTGCACGACTGCAACGTGAAACTCCCAGAAACTTTTTTATTGAGGAAATGTCGTACGTGTTCTCTTTCACTTTTTTTTTTTTACTGCCGCTCATTTTCTCTTTGCATTGGTGGCCGCTAGCATTTCTCATTTTGTCACCGCCGCTACAAAATTTCATGTTGTTCTTCCAACAAAAAAAATGTGTCTCCTTTGCTTTTTTATCTTTCGCTCTAGATCTCTGTCGCCCTTTTTCTCGTTGAGTTTCGCTGGCCTGCCGTCTACTTTCTCTTTTACTCTCTCTTTCTCTTGCTCTATACTCCAAATTTATGGACATGACAATTAATCTAAGCTTAATACTTTGGAAAACACAGATAAAGAAATAATGTCCGCTTTCCGATTTCGTCTTTATTGACTCTTTAGCTGCCTCTGCTTTACAGGACGCAGGTGGCTATGCGATTTCCCCATCAAAATAACCTCGAGTTGCATTTGGGTTGCCATACCTGTTGATTGAGTTATTTAACATTGGTATGCCTGTGGTGCGGACGAATCCGGTCGAATGTACGGTTACGTGATTTCACGTGAAGGAATTGAAACGATAAATACGTTCATACAATCCGTAGTTCCCTCTCGAAAACCATACCTGATTCCAGACCAAAATAGGCAAGAGGTATACCCGTTTTCAGACCAAAATGGCGCAAAAACCCTACCCGATGGGGCGGCACATACCTATATAGCTTACATAAGGGAGTACCTCCCCCGCCCGGGCTAGAAAACTCGCAATACAGCCCTCTCCTGTAAGACATCATTTTTCAAAGTTACATCCCGCTTTCTCTGCTCCAGTCAGTAGGGAGCTTTAGCAACGACGACGGCGACGGCAACCAGAAGGTCAAAAAATTAAAGCAATAGGTTTATTACGCAAAACAACAACTTTGCACGTGTATCACGCTTTTTTGTACATTTCTTTACCGTCCTTGCACGACTACGACGTGAAAATGCCTAATTGCAAGTTTTATGGAGGACGTAAACAAGCGACGACGAATCTCGTTTTCTCTCTCTTAACTTGAGTTCGGTTCTCAAGAAATCAACTCTAGGGAAATTCGTCTACACTTGCCATTTTCAGCAAATTGGAATAAACGCGACAAAGATTGAAAAAACGGGAATTCATTTTCAAACTGACGTTTTTGCTGCCGTTGCCGTCGTCGATGCTGAAGCTCCCTAATATCTCGGATACGGCTGTGAATGATACACAATTTCCTTGTTTGTATATCTTATACAGTACATGTAGGCGAAATGTTTCAATTATTGAATCTGTTGAATTAAAACTAAACTGGGCTGTGTGAAAGGTATCCACTACTTAATTACTTGACCGTCTGCTTAAAGAGGAAGTTATAAGCGTTCCTAAGATATATAGTACCCGTTGTCCGTATTTTATCGAGAACTCTTAATATCTACAGATTGAAAAATCAAATAAAACTCTTGGAAGAAGTTCCAAAGGGGATCAGTCCAATTAAATTGCAAATTAAAAATCAATTGTTCTTTCAGTTGGCTGGCTCAAAGTAAATAAATGGCCAGTATGTTTTGAAGCAAATGGCAAGCAGTTCGGAAGATTTTACGTCCCAATGGGAAGATTAGCGGCCGTAAAGCTGGTTCATCTGTACGGATACGTGTCCTGTC
>CALNXK010000104.1:402500-472500 GCA_942486035.1 Porites lobata
CACCAACCACCCGATCTTCCGTCCGTCCGCACCACAGGCATACCAATGTTTAATCTCACACTTTCTAGCTACAATGGAGGTCAAAAGTGTTGGGACCTCTCCAGTGATATTACTAAAACTAGCGACCCCTCCCCTCCCACCCCAAACAAAGTTGAATTTGGAGCAAAATGGGTGAGAATGAGTGCTTTTTTGGCCACAACATTGCTAGGGGGAGTGGGGGAACGACGGGATGAACCCAAAGCCGAACAAAAAAATTGTCCTTAGGAGCAGGGTTCTACGTAACAATTGCTTGGAAGGGCTTTTTCACACAGTCCCAAGTTCTTTTGTCCTCCATTGTCTGAGATTGATTTACAGCGATAAAATGAATTTTTCGTCATCTTTCACTACAAAAATATAGGAAAACGTTTCCATTAGAACTGTTAAAGTGTAGCTTTTTAGTAAAATGCTTTCTATACGCTGCAGCTGATCCGTCTGTCACGCCAAAGAGTTACGGATACCTTGCCAAACGGGGGTATTCGCCGTGGACATTCAGTTTACCCAAAAGGAACTAAGTGATTATTTGAACGACGTGTTTTGGATTGAGCTCTTAAAGGCATTTAATGCTGGTAGTACCTATATTTACTATCTGAGAAGATGTACTTGGAAGACACAAAAGGCATTTCTTAGCCAAGCCAGAATACGACCTTTTTTTATACCCTACAAACTACACCTGTAACATTCTGTAAGGCCCGGCCCAGATATACTTAGCGTGCGCCCTGTAGGTTCTGCGTCAACGTGTGAACGCGGAGACATGAACAAATTTCAGAAGATTGTCTTACACTTGAGCGATCAAACAGCCAAATTGAACGGTGAGCATAATTCCCTGTGACTTCTGCTTCCCTAACATTATTCTGTTGACTGCTCCCAACATATCTGCCCTGATATTGCCGGAAATTACTATGCGTGACCTATTCTATACTTTACGTTACTCCACAGTTCTCACAGTTCTCACCCTACAGTTCTCACCTGTAAAAAGTATATTTTCCTGCGTTTGAAACAGTGATAAGCAAATTATGTGCTTTCACATATTGTATCTCATCTAGTCTGAGAGAAAAACGTGCTTGTACTGGAAAGTCTTAAGCATAATAGGCTACTTTTAACAGTTCTCGCCCCTAACTAAATAATAGACAAAATTTCAAACATTATTTTTATACTATAACAGGGCGAGAACTGTCGTAAATCACTCAACGCTTCTGTTTTATGCAGGGAAATAGCAATAATTCATCGCAAACAAACATTTTATCACTGTTTCGATACAGTTTGATGATAAATCAGATTTCCAAGGACATATATATTCACATAAATAGCCGAGAACTGAATGCGAGACATGTTAACAGGCGCTCAACTACTCAGTGTAACGCAACCTCGAGATTCCGTTACACTGTCTTCTTTGGCATCAACGTTCAAGATACTATAAAATATCTACCATTTGGCATGTCTGGAACTGTAGCCCAAAGTGTTACTGACGCTACATTGCTTTTTACAAAGACAAAGAAGAAACTTTGCAAACATATAACAGAAAAGTGCTCTATTAATGATGTTACGGCTAATGTCGTGATTATTTCCAGCACTCTTAGAGCAAAAGAATAGCTGTTCTGGTCTGAAAAAAATATATCATACCGTCGTCAAAAGATCAATTCCAGCATTAAGGTATTCATTGTGCAACAGCTCACAAAGCAACGTCTAATTTTGTAAACAAAGTGGTTTTCAGACAATGGAGGTCAAAAGTGTTGGGACCTCTCCAGTGATATTACTAAAACTAGCGACCCCTCCTCCCACCCCAAACAAAGTTGAATTTGGAGCAAAATGGGTGAGAATGAGTGCTTTTTTGGCCACAACATTGCTAGGGGAGTGGGGAACGACAGGATGAACCCAAAGCCGAACAAAAAAAATTGTCCTTAGGAGCAGGGTTCTACGTAACAATTGCTTGGAAGGGCTTTTTCACACAGTCCCAAGTTCTTTTGTCCTCCATTGCCTGAGATTGATTTACAGCGATAAAATGAATTTTTCGTCATCTTTCACTACAAAAATATAGGAAAACGTTTCCATTAGAACTGTTAAAGTGTAGCTTTTTAGTAAAATGCTTTCTATACGCTGCAGCTGATCCGTCTGTCACGCCAAAGAGTTACGGATACCTTGCCAAACGGGGGTATTCGCCGTGGACATTCAGTTTACCCAAAAGGAACTAAGTGATTATTTGAACGACGTGTTTTGGATTGAGCTCTTAAAGGCATTTAATGCTGGTAGTACCTATATTTACTATCTGAGAAGATGTACTTGGAAGACGCAAAAGGCATTTCTTAGCCAAGCCAGAATACGACCTTTTTTTATACCCTACAAACTACACCTGTAACATTCTGTAAGGCCCGGCCCAGATATACTTAGCGTGCGCCCTGTAGGTTCTGCGTCAACGTGTGAACGCGGAGACATGAACAAATTTCAGAAGATTGTCTTACACTTGAGCGATCAAACAGCCAAATTGAACGGTGAGCATAATTCCCTGTGACTTCTGCTTCCCTAACATTATTCTGTTGACTGCTCCCAACATATCTGCCCTGATATTGCCGGAAATTACTATGCGTGACCTATTCTATACTTTACGTTACTCCACAGTTCTCACAGTTCTCACCCTACAGTTCTCACCTGTAAAAAGTCTATTTTCCTGCGTTTGAAACAGTGATAAGCAAATTATGTGCTTTCACATATTGTATCTCATCTAGTCTGAGAGAAAAACGTGCTTGTACTGGAAAGTCTTAAGCATAATAGGCTACTTTTAACAGTTCTCGCCCCTAACTAAATAATAGACAAAATTTCAAACATTATTTTTATACTATAACAGGGCGAGAACTGTCGTAAATCACTCAACGCTTCTGTTTTATGCAGGGAAATAGCAATAATTCATCGCAAACAAACATTTTATCACTGTTTCGATACAGTTTGATGATAAATCAGATTTCCAAGGACATATATATTCACATAAATAGCCGAGAACTGAATGCGAGACATGTTAACAGGCGCTCAACTACTCAGTGTAACGCAACCTCGAGATTCCGTTACACTGTCTTCTTTGGCATCAACGTTCAAGATACTATAAAATATCTACCATTTGGCATGTCTGGAACTGTAGCCCAAAGTGTTACTGACGCTACATTGCTTTTTACAAAGACAAAGAAGAAACTTTGCAAACATATAACAGAAAAGTGCTCTATTAATGATGTTACGGCTAATGTCGTGATTATTTCCAGCACTCTTAGAGCAAAAGAATAGCTGTTCTGGTCTGAAAAAATATATCATACCGTCGTCAAAAGATCAATTCCAGCATTAAGGTATTCATTGTGCAACAGCTCACAAAGCAACGTCTAATTTTGTAAACAAAGTGGTTTTCAGACAATGGAGGTCAAAAGTGTTGGGACCTTTCCAGTGATATTACTAAAACTAGCGACCCCTCCCCTCCCACCCCAAACAAAGTTGAATTTGGAGCAAAATGGTTGAAACTGAGTGCTTTTTTGGCCACAACATTGTTAGGGGAGGTGGGGGACACGATGGGATGAACCCAAAGCCGAACAAAAATTTGTCCTTAGGAACAGAATCCTACGGAACTATTGCTTAGAAGGGCTTTTTCACACAGTCCCAAGTTCTTTTGTCCTCCATTGTCTCAAATAGATGTACGGCGATAAAATGAATTTTTCGTCATCTTTCACTTCAAAAATATAGGAAAACGTTTCCATTAGAACTGTTAAAGTGTAGCTTTTTAGTAAAATGCTTTCTATACGCTGCAGCTGATCCGTCTGTCACGCCAAAGAGTTACGGATACCTTGCCAAACGGGGGTATTCGCCGTGGACATTCAGTTTACCCAAAAGGAACTAAGTGATTATTTGAACGACGTGTTTTGGATTGAGCTCTTAAAGGCATTTAATGCTGGTAGTACCTATATTTACTATCTGAGAAGATGTACTTGGAAGACGCAAAAGGCATTTCTTAGCCAAGCCAGAATACGACCTTTTTTTATACCCTACAAACTACACCTGTAACATTCTGTAAGGCCCGGCCCAGATATACTTAGCGTGCGCCCTGTAGGTTCTGCGTCAACGTGTGAACGCGGAGACATGAACAAATTTCAGAAGATTGTCTTACACTTGAGCGATCAAACAGCCAAATTGAACGGTGAGCATAATTCCCTGTGACTTCTGCTTCCCTAACATTATTCTGTTGACTGCTCCCAACATATCTGCCCTGATATTGCCGGAAATTACTATGCGTGACCTATTCTATACTTTACGTTACTCCACAGTTCTCACAGTTCTCACCCTACAGTTCTCACCTGTAAAAAGTCTATTTTCCTGCGTTTGAAACAGTGATAAGCAAATTATGTGCTTTCACATATTGTATCTCATCTAGTCTGAGAGAAAAACGTGCTTGTACTGGAAAGTCTTAAGCATAATAGGCTACTTTTAACAGTTCTCGCCCCTAACTAAATAATAGACAAAATTTCAAACATTATTTTTATACTATAACAGGGCGAGAACTGTCGTAAATCACTCAACGCTTCTGTTTTATGCAGGGAAATAGCAATAATTCATCGCAAACAAACATTTTATCACTGTTTCGATACAGTTTGATGATAAATCAGATTTCCAAGGACATATATATTCACATAAATAGCCGAGAACTGAATGCGAGACATGTTAACAGGCGCTCAACTACTCAGTGTAACGCAACCTCGAGATTCCGTTACACTGTCTTCTTTTGGCATCAACGTTCAAGATACTATAAAATATCTACCATTTGGCATGTCTGGAACTGTAGCCCAAAGTGTTACTGACGCTACATTGCTTTTTACAAAGACAAAGAAGAAACTTTGCAAACATATAACAGAAAAGTGCTCTATTAATGATGTTACGGCTAATGTCGTGATTATTTCCAGCACTCTTAGAGCAAAAGAATAGCTGTTCTGGTCTGAAAAAATATATCATACCGTCGTCAAAAGATCAATTCCAGCATTAAGGTATTCATTGTGCAACAGCTCACAAAGCAACGTCTAATTTTGTAAACAAAGTGGTTTTCAGACAATGGAGGTCAAAAGTGTTGGGACCTCTCCAGTGATATTACTAAAACTAGCGACCCCTCCCCTCCCACCCCAAACAAAGTTGAATTTGGAGCAAAATGGGTGAGAATGAGTGCTTTTTTGGCCACAACATTGCTAGGGGGAGTGGGGGAACGACGGGATGAACCCAAAGCCGAACAAAAAAATTGTCCTTAGGAGCAGGGTTCTACGTAACAATTGCTTGGAAGGGCTTTTTCACACAGTCCCAAGTTCTTTTGTCCTCCATTGTAGTTTGGGAGCCTGTAACCTGATATTGTACATCTATGTTTTGATTAATTGACAGCTGTCAAAATAGTGTTTTTGCTGACTAGTATGGCCTGACCGTATCGCGGGCTCAGATATCGACCTACTGAGTTCGAGTGGTTTTTTGAAGTTATCCGCTGACAAGTTGCTACTTTTCAAATGATCGCGGTCTCAAGTTCAGTGTTTTTTTAAATGCATATGAAATAAGTCTTGCCCATGAGCCGCACTTTGAAAATTTTGATTTCGAACTGACCTCGGACGCGAAAATTCAACCGGCTTTTAATGCAGGGAAGGCACCGCTCTTGACTTTTCTTACTGTCACGCGTTGATCACGCTCTACGTCCAATTTTTATGTTCTGATTGGTCAAAATTTGACAGGTGAGTCCATGCGGAAATTTATGCAGCGTCTGGAAACTTGCTTACTGATAGCTGAAGCTGACAGAGTTTTGTGTCATCTTGTGATGTTTTAAACCGTCTTTTTCTACTTGATGTACAAAATGAAATACAGCTGCTATTAAGACTGTTCTGTACTTCATGGCTGGTTTGTTTATTGCGCTTTTCGTTGACAAATGCACCGCTTGTCAAAGTCATTGGAAATCCGATTTCGGATGGCATCATTTTCAGAAATGAGCTTACTCACTTGCCCTTGCTTAAGGCGTAAGAGGGTTGAAAAGTCTCAAGCGATTTTGGAACAGAGACTGTTCACAGTCCCCTATTTTTTCATGAGATCGTTTAGATATACCGCGTCTTACCGTCACGGCTTTCTTGATTTTCAAATGTACCGAGAGGGTGGGCGTCGGGGATTATAGCTCGGGGTAAGGGGGGGGTCGATAAAAATAGAGGGACTGTAATAACATCACTGCAGCTCGCGTTGACGGAGCGCGTTGTACCAGCAACGCAGGCGTTTGATTGGTCATTAGACAATAAACATTAGATTGATTGGTCACTAGACAATACACATAAGACAATTTCCGTTGACAACGGATTTAGTTTAAGTTGCCGACATTGACAAGTCGTTGACAAATCGACGTTTCCATTAAACGAACGCTTTCATACCATAAGGCGCATCTTGCGCAAACACGAAGGATTTTGGTATTTTGATTAGGAAAATGTTTTCTTGTGCATGTTTGCCGATTTTATTTCGAGGAATGGCCCAGAAACATTATAAAATCACTGTATCGAAAGAAGTTAAAGAGACTGGTGAATGCCACATTATGATGCAACAGCTAATGCAAATACAATTAACGAATAGGTCTATTTGTTTTCTAGGCCTAATCTACTGTGATCGAACATGATTGCTATTTTTGGGTGTACAAATAAGACTATTAACTCGATGTAAAATTGTTTCACTCTTGGACTGTCAAATTATTTTTCTCTAAAATCACTCAGTCTTTGCCTCAAAAGTCACATGAATGTGCCCCGATCTCTGGATTACAAGTTTATTGTTTTATTTAAATTATGACTTTATTAATGGGAGCTTCGCTTTTAGCCCTGGCTAAATTTATATAATAAACATTGTTTGATTTTGATTTCTCAATATTACAAGCCCATCAGGTTTTACACCCCCCTCCCACTACCACTCATTAACGCACTCCCCTAATTTGCAATTTTTACAAGTATGTAATCTATTTAATTGGTAGATTTTCGCCGTTGTTTTAGAAGATGTGAAGTCGCGTTGCACTTTATAAATACTTGAGTTATGAATGATTTTTAACCTTCAACTACTAGAAGCAACTTCAACGACTGGTCTAACGTTACGCATGTGTGAAGGATGTGGTTGGTACTTGACTGTCACGCACTCTACCTGCCGCACTTCATTGGCCAATGGAAACTACTAGTCTACAAATTAAAGTAGTCTATTTATTTTCGAAGTTCTCTAGTATGGGAAATGCGAATTTATTTTTCATACTGACGTCTTCATTGATGTTTCCTTGATGTCATTGATTTGACTTGATCTTTGCCTCGCAGTGCTGCCTTTGATTGTGGCAGATTGCTTGAAATTACAGCATTTAATATTGCCTAGGCATCATCGGTAATTTTCACTTTAGATTTATAAATTGTAACGAAGGAACTATAAATCTTTTTCCAGTTTAAGTTTAGTCTGATTATTGTATGTACTATAAGGCAGTCAGTAGTTACTGTGTAACTTATGCTGCACACTGGCTCCTTAAGAATTTATCTCATCCTCATTTCTTATCTAACCTCCAAGCAACCTTTAAGAGTGTCTTGTTCCTAGTATTTTGGAGTAATTCAGATAGGAGGCGTCTATTAGACAGGGGGCGTTTATCAGAGGGGCGTCTAATACAATTTTAGCCGGGTCGAAGGGGGGTTTAATATTAGATGAGAGACGTTTTTTTTGGAAGTGGGTGTTTACTAGGGCATTTACGGTACCTCCACCAGGATTCAGCTGCAATGTAGGAATATGGTTTGAAAGCCTAACACCCTCACTAGTGGTCGATTTAAGAGTACCGTAAATGATCGATTAAACGCCGCTACTCGAATAAGTGCCGCTTTCGAATAAGCGCCGCGGTGCTAACTTGGGTATTTACAAATTAACGCCTAACCCTTGTTACGGCGCTTGATATGAACAGGAGCTAATGTATAAAGAGATTTCAAAACCATATCAATTGAGAAATCAGACCTCTACCAACTCGTGAGTTGTAAAGTGTTAATGTAGGTAGGGAACCTCTTGAAACCGGGTTTTATTTATATAACAGTTCGAGGTCTATATATCATATATTACATTGTACACACATTGTACACTGTACGCGCCTCACTAAAGTCTCTCTATATTCGTCACAGGGACAGGGAAAATTAAATAAGCATCGCGGCGCTTAATCGATCATTTACGGTAAGTAGAATAATGAGAAATATAATGACAAAGACGGCCATCTTGGACTGGCGACGAGAATTGTAATACGAATTGGGAATAAATGTATCTGATAAAACAAATGCTTCAAAAACTCATGGCGGAGAAAGTCGTGCCAAAAAAGTCGTGCCGGAGAAAGTCGTGTCGGAGAAGTCGTGCCAAAAATGTCGTCCCGGGAAAATTCGTGCCCAAAAAAGTCGTGACAAGTAAATTGGAGTCGACCGTAAAAAGACTGAGGTGGTGTAAAAGAAACTTGATGAGAGAAATTAGGTGGCTCTTACTGGGCTCCTTAAATAGTATTTCTCAACCTTGTTTATGCTCAGTGTTAAAATATTCATTTCTTTTTTGTTTGTTTTGCAATAACTTCATTATTCTGTGCAGCTGTCGCCGCAGTTGAAATTTAATTTTATTAAGTGACATAACAACAAACAGGATGAGAAAGAAGCGCTTGTTCCGGATTTATCGACAGCCTCTCCGATTACGGATGTTAAATATAATCACTCAGTGCTCAAAACCAATCAGGGCGTACGATGGATCTACTGCATGCCAAGGTCAATGTGAGCCGATCTTGTTTTAACACGAACAGAAACTCTGTGCAAGGAAGTTCAATAAACCACACAACACCGAACAGCACTGAGTACGTTATTCAAGTTGTCTACCCAGCAATGAAGTTGATTTTGGTTTTTGCTTTCGTTTTTTCTCTCGGCTCGTTAACGCTGTTGGCGGAGAGTATTCCCCGGCAAGAAGACACCCAAGGGCTGGAGTCAAAGCAGAATGATCCCTCGGTAAATTACCGTTCTGATTCGCTGAACAGGCTGAAGAGAGAAATCGCCTCAGGTTTGTTGATTCATCACCGCACTCAAAGTCCTTTGATCGTTTCGGTGATCTTCTTTCTAGTTTCGTCACACTCATTCCCTCGCTTGGCTCTCATTTTTTTGTAGAACTCCCTCGGCCGTCGCGCTCGGCTTTCACATAGTCCCACAGCTCGAGTTTTGGGCAAGTCTCGGTTTTCTCAGACTATAAATCAGATCTCTAGCTTTTCTCTGAGATATATGATTACAGTGTATCGTAACTGAAATTAACTACCTTATTGGTCCTTTATTTCGCAGGTCTTTCAAAGTAAAAGTATTTCCGCGTTTTTGGCGATTGAAAAAAGAAATGGCGAAATTAAAGACCCCCAATTAAAATCGTCGCGAAATTTTAACACGCTTAATTTGTATAGGTAATACCCATAAAGAAAATTCAAATCACAGAAAAAAATATTAACATAGCAACAACATATACAGGCCGTATTGACAAATACACAATTGTTAACTAGTTTTACTGGTCGGTCCATTTTCTATCTTCGGTGGTGAAATAACGTTAATAGACCTTGTCATGATTTTCGACGCCATCTTGACGAGTAGGCAAACGTGTGAGAAATTACAGTGTTTGTATGAGAATCTACTGTCGAATAATTCCACAAAACGGCTATTCTGAAAAAAATATCAATCGTAAACTAACGCTACAAAGCAAAGGATTGCACTAAAACGTTTTGGAGGCGTATCTGTGCTTAAATTTCTCCAGAGGCTTGCTTTAGGTTTTCCATATGTTTTTCTGAAATTTTTCCCGGGACTTTCTTGCAGACAAATGTATCGATGGTTTTCACAGTGACGTCATCAGATTGCAAAGTCAAAAAGGCGCGGTTTTACGAATTTTTATTGACACTAGGTTGAATAGAAATAGAAAATAAATCTTTGTACAAGTTTCCAGCCCCGAAGCATGTTTCATTTCGAATTATTAAAATGCAACAATTTGAACTTCCCAGTTTTCACATTGCATGACACCAAAATAGGAATGCTGTCTCATTGAAAAAAGTCTCTTCTCTTGATTTTCAGCAGTTTATAACCATTTCAAGTATTAAAAGATGTGTTTATGCGCACGTATGCTAGCTCTCGAGTGAAAAGGAAGAGCTTTTATAGAAAAAAAGAACTCCAGATGTTTTTGTTGATTTCCGGCGGCCATATTGGTCGACAGTCACGTCTGTCCACCAATATGGCGTCTCCATACAATGCTCCACAAAGGTGCGTGAAAACGGTTTCGGCAAATAACTCAGAAACTGTGGACCACAAAGAGCTGAGATTTGGGCAAGTTGTTTACATATTAGTTTTTTTATAACATTTCATTTTCTTGGCTTCTTCCACTGGACGGTTTCCAATTTATTTTTTTGTGCCGTTTTTATTGCGTGAGAGTGAAAACGAAGAATAGGAAATCTTAAAAAATGGTTCTAGGTATTCTAGAGCATGTAACACCCTCAATTCCTTCAGTAAAATCCTTTGGAGTGATGCTTTAATTTACAATTGATATTTTTTCAGAACAGCCGTTCTACGGAAATTATTCGACATTAGATTCTAATGCAAACACTTTATAGTTATTTCTCACGCGTTTGCCTACTCGTCAAGATGGCATCGAAAAAAACTGTGACAAGGTCTATTTGCAAAGATTTTACACATTGGTTGTTCCAGCATGTCTAGAAACTGTAAAAAGTTCAGGCAATTTGAAAAATAGAATGAGGTTGAAAACGCTTAAATCGCGAAATTTAATGCGTCTTTTTCAAATTTGCCTGTTGAAAGCACGAAAATATAACCCCCTGAAATACTCTCGTCAAAATCGCTAAGTTTGGTACCAATAAGGTACGAAACTCAAGAGAAAGTCTTTTCACATTCTTGGTAAAGTCCCAAGGAAGGTTTGAACGAGCCTCTTATTAACCGCGCAATCTACGCTTAAAAACACCCAACCCAAGCCATGATAATTTTTTTAAATCTATTTAAAGTTCGCGCGCGTGCTGCGAAGGTTATTTTTGTCTGTTGTTTCCATGTACCGCGCGGTCTATTTTCACGTGAACGTGACATGTTTCGCCGCCAAACATTTGAAGTTTGACAACCATTATAGTAATTAGCGCCAGGAGCAGATACTAATCGGCTCCTGTTGTTGAAATGTTTTTGATCAGCGCCTTCCGCGCATAATTTAGGAATGAATTTTATTTACAAAGGGATTGCAGTATTGGAGTCAAAATTTCACTTTGAGATTAAAGATTGAGATTTTTTATTGGTAGCCTCATTTAAAGTAATGAATATTGAATTCTGACACAATGTGAAAGCCAAAGGCAAAGGTTATCACGCGCGAAACACGAAACTTTTAATAAGTGGCTGGCTTTAATTGTTTATGCAAATGTGCAAGATGTATTTTCTCTTTTTCCAAGAATATTTTTCGTTCAGAAACAGTACATTTGCTTTTAACAATTATTCTTGAGAGTTTCAAACTTCTTAATGTCTAATACTTGCGTTTGAATATTTCGCTGTGCAAACACAACTCAGGTTAGATGCTTCAAGCTGTTAAACAGTCGCTAACCTGGATGCCAGAGCGTTTTGATGCGCGGTTTCCGGCTTCGGTCAATTCTTTATAGTGAGCGGTGTGCCCACATTTGTCTAGCGCCCTCACAAAACTCAAATGTTTGGCGGCCAAACATTCATGTTTGAACCCACTTTGAACCTATTTTCTCGTTACGTGTCCATGGTTGGATCCAAACGACGGTAACACAGCTCGCGGGTGTGTGTGGATGGCGCCGGAAGAGACAGTTGTCGTTCAATAAGCAGTTTTCGCCTAGTGGGAACCGCTTTCTCCTGCGAACTCCCACAGGCCAGGACCGTTTGCTTTTCGTCAGCTACTCCGGCCAGATTATTCCACGTATAAATCTTTTGATTCGTCGACGAAAGTAATACCAAGTTTGCACGGCATATCGCTTGCTGCGCGTGATCGGCAGTGAAACGAATTACCCGCCAAGTTTAAAATTACATGACGCCACTCTAACCGACCAATAAGGTGGCGTCCTTAAAATAACCACGCAGTATGACACAGAACCAAGAATAGATTGAAAATAATTTTCATGGGAAGAGGGTCATGTATGGGGGATTCGCTCCCTTAGATCATTCTCTCTTACC
Source organism: Porites lobata (assembly GCA_942486035.1). Classification (NCBI taxonomy): domain Eukaryota; kingdom Metazoa; phylum Cnidaria; class Anthozoa; order Scleractinia; family Poritidae; genus Porites; species Porites lobata. The sequence goes on from CALNXK010000104.1 coordinate 414,737, forward strand.
CAAGCCGATTCCATCAGTTTGAAGCTCTTTGCCTTAAACGAAGATTTTCTTATGTAATATTTTCTTGACACCTCAGTTATAGGTTTTGACTTGATAATTCGTTTTAAAATGATTTTAACGAGCATTTCTATTATATTTCATTTTATTGTTTATATAAGTGGCATTTTGCATATTAATTCACTAGGTTTATTTTACAAGTGCAACTACTTTTGAATTTGAAGTCAATAATGACATGAGGACATCAAAACTTCATTACACATTACAATATCGCTGATTTTTACTCTCAATTGTTTTCTTTAAGCTTCCGCTGTGGGAATTTAATATCTAGATTCTTTAACTAATTGCTTCTCCTTATAATTATCATAAACTCAAGCCTTACATGTTAAAGCAGCTAGAAAACTCGCAATCCTGCGCTTGTACCTTACTGCAACCCTCCAAAGTTGCAGCCCGCTTTCTCTACTCCAATTTACCTTGGGTAAGGCAGTGAATGCTACACAATTTCCTTGTTTGTATATCGTATACTGTATGTACAAAAATGTTTCAATTATTGACCTGGGGGGTGTAAAAAGGTATACTTTGATTACCTTCTGCTTAAAGAGGGGGTTCTAAGCGTTTTTAAACAAATATAGAAACTGTTGTGCTTATTTTATCGAGAAGTCTCAAAAAAATTCCAAGAGGATAATTGAATTTAATTTCAAATTAAAAATCAATTGTTCTTTCAGTTGGCTGGCGCAAAGTAAATAAATGGGCAGTATGTTTTGAAGCAAAAGGCAGCCAGTTTGGAAGATTTTACGTTCCGGGGGGAAGATTAGCTTCCGTAAAGCTGGTTCATCTGTACGGATACGTGTCTTGTAACACTGCAGGTCCAACTTTCTGGTCCTACTGGGGCTGTGGTGACAATCCGTGGAACGGGTTAAACACTCAAGTCAATGTTGTCATCACAGATTCAAACAACCACATTCTACTCCCGCCAAGTCAGTTCCTTAATACTAAGATTACCAGCTTAAAGTGGTACAAGGTTCCCGGATATAATTCCCTCTCACCAGAGCTTGTTCTGCACTTCTTTACGTCTCCCAAATGGGTCCATCCGAACCAAGAATTACGCGTGTGGTACGGTGAAAACTTGGTCAAGCAAAACGGAGATAACGGAGGAAAAGTGTGCGCTGATGTCTATGCTCTCTTTGTGTGACATGAGAGATTCAATTGGTACTTTTTTAAAGGTTTTAAAAAATGTAAGGGATTAAAGGGAATTTTGCTATACCATCTTTCTCATTTGACTCAAGTTTGACTATTGAACTGTGCTCGTTTCGTCTGTCAATTCTCTGTTTTCATTGTCACGCCATCAAAAATAAAAATCGAAACCCTTTAAAGAAAGTCAAGAATCTAGGAAAGAAGATCAATATACAAAACACCTCGCCAAAAATCAGGTCTGAGCGGTACTTCATTTGCGAGAGATATTCGGAAAGATGTTTTGCCCAAATTTAAAAAGCTCTGTATGGAGACGCCATGTTGGTGTCCCTTTGAGGGGCACAAATGTGGCCAACGGAAACCAACCGACTCATTCATCGCTTGAGGAACTCATAAAGTTGGAAATTCAAGCGTCCCTTTATCGAAAAACGAAGAGCCCTTTCGAACCGGCGATCATTTTTATACAGCTATTTCGAGAAAGGTTGTCGGAAAAGTGCACGCGGCAATCCCGAAAGGTATTGTAGGTGGTATTGAGTTCACTGTTCTTCAAAGAAACTTTTAAGAATGGCACGAGGGGCCATGGACGTGTTTGCGAGTGCTAAAGGAAAGCAACAAAAGAATGTTTCACAGCTACACTGCCAGGAACAGTGTATTGACAATATCCCAAATAATCTTGCGGGATTGTTGCGTGCGCATTTCTTCTGACAACCTTTATCGAAATAACTGTACACAAAGGTGTTTAGCTGCTGTAAAGCCTCATCAAACAAAATATCCACAATGATCGATAATGCCTTAGTTTGAATTTTGGTGACGTCGTGTGAAAACCGAGAATTGCAGTATTCCCATAAGTTTTTTTCAATGAGAAAGCAAAATTTAAAGTTAAATGATTTTTAAACATTGTAAAAGTGCAGCAATAAAACTGATCGTAAAACGTATTTCCCGCGTTTTCTGATTTTATTGCGGGGGCAAACTTCAAAAACATCAGGCTCCTGCTGCAATTAAAACCCAATGTCAGACGAAACTGCTAACGTTTAGGCTAGAGTGAAAATGAAGAGTTTGAGCTGAAGTAACTGCTAACGTGTGGCGTTAAATGAGTTTGAATGGACTGAACGTCACACGCAACTGCAGCTAACAATGAAGGGTCTGACTGGAGCATGTACAGAAAGGGGAGGGGAGGGCGAAGAAAAATATGAAAACCACGGAGGTTATTTCAAAACACGAACTGCGACTGGGTGTGAATCTACATCTGAAACAAGTAAGATGAAGTTGAATGACGTAACAGATCCCTAGCACCGCCAAATCCCATAGTCTCTTCATTATCAGATCGTCCCAGGCATGACGGGAGGAGAGAGGGCTGGTTCCCACACCCCTCCCCCTGGTGTCCTGTAATTCTTCCTCTTTGAATCATATCAGTGGGGTATCACTGCAAAAACTAGTAGTCTCAAAAAAAGCTACCGATATCGGTATCTTATAAATACTAATTTTGAGATACATAAACAAGTAATATAAAGCTAACGATATAATGTCCCGAGGTTACGGCGACCTCTTGGCGTCATTCTCATCGATAGAATCGATACTGGGGTTAATAATAAACCTTTTACAAGTGTAATTTACAATTGTAGATATATATGGTTTTCTTACTCTTAAACAACAGCTACACTTTAAATTACAAGTGTAAAAGTTTTATTAAATTGACCCCTGATTCGACTTCAAGGATATATTCAACCGGATATTCTGGGGGGAGGGGAGGGGAGGTGGTGCAAATGAGCGCCAGGGATTGCAGCAAAAGTGGCATCTAAACACACTTTGCACTAAAGGCACAAGACGACCAAACCACTAGTGATTTTTACAGAATACAAATCAAAAAGTAATCACCAAATTTTGTTCTAAGATAAAACTTATCTTTATCTTCTGCTAGTGTTATGAAAAAATACATTATTTGACATTATATACAATACAGTATACCTCTATGAGACGCACATCTAAAATAGGGACCTTACGATTTGACAACGGTGAAGCAGTGAAAACGTCATTGAAACCCTGACTTTGCTTCCTTTCAAACTCTTTTGCCATTATTCCAACTCGTTCAGAGGGGAAATTAAGCTGGAGTTAAAGAGGGAGGACCGCGTCCCAGCTCAGAAAGATACAGTAAAATTTGGCGTTTTGGCCTTGGCGTTTGGTAATTTTACGTCGTAGTTGTGCAGAGATGGCAAAATAAATTGACAGAAAAGCGTGATCATGTGCAGAGCAAGAGAGGGTAAAGGGGACAGAGAAGGCATCCCCCATACACACCCTATTCCATAAGTAATTCGTCTCGAGTTATTTTTAAGACCACAGATCCCAAGGGGGATTAGACATCAGCCAATCACATAGCGCGAATGCGTTCCGCGTGGATGACCCACGCTCAGAGCCACTCGTCCTTAACGAATTGACGCTGAAAAAATGGTAGAAGACGCGGAGAGCGATATTGCTATTCGTTTTGTCCACAAAAACGACTAAAGAGAGATTTCTACTAAAGCGGTGTCAGCGAAATGGCATCCTACTTGCTTTATTGTACAAACGACCGGTTTCAATAGACCGGCGAAATTTCTCATTTTATTAAAGCACTGAGGTTACGACAACTTCGAGTTAAACTGATTTCACGGGTTGTCAAAGAGTCCAGCGATTCCCTTTTCCCAGGTGAGCGCCGACTCATTTCGCTTAAATATTCAGAAATGCTCTCGATCTCTTTAAGCTTTCATTGCCTTTCGCCCGACATGTTTTGCTCGTCGTTTAGTCATGCGAAACCTCCACGAAACATCCACGCAGCGCGCGAGGTAACTTTATCCCGATTCTAAAAATAACTCGAGACGAATTACCTATGGAATAGGGTTTGTATAGGGGATGCCCTCTCTGTCCCCTTTATCCTCTCTTGGTGCAGAGAGAATTGGTTTGCTTACTAAACCCCTTGAATGTTTGACGTTCTTGTTGCCGTGCCAGTCTCAGTATCGTCAGGTCCAAAATTTGACACATAGAATCCTTCCTTTTCTTTAGTCATTTTCTGTACCTCAAATGGGTAGGGGGGGGGGGGGAGAAGCGGGTGGGGGCACTCGTTATCATGAACTCTACCAAGAGGCGACAAAACGGCTCCCTGTTATAAGGTGAGGTTCAGCACGAAAGGGGGTGCCTTTTTCAGGTTTTAAGTATATGAAAGAGTAGCAATTTTTAAAGTTACAGTCAGCACAAAAGATTCAATAGGCGAATTTATCATTGACAGTGGAACCTCTCCTAAATATGTAAAATATGTAAATATCTTATTATCCACTCCCCTCGGGGCTTTTCAGGCATAATTTACAACACTGGTTGGGGGACTTTGCCAGACTGTTTAAGGTGTAGTTTACAAGTAATAAAGGAATGAGTAAGGATGCCCGCGTACACGAGTGTGAAAGTGAGATAAACCACTACACCGAGCACTACGTGCACTACTCTTTACGAAGAGTGTGAGGATTCTTTAACGGCCCACAGATTTTTTATTATATGTGCAAGGGCTTGTGAGACGGGGCCTACGGTTTATCGTCCTTATCCGAGAAGACTTGAAAGTCAAACCGTTTGCAGATGTTATTACAAAGGCAGCACTATCTCCTCATTTATTTAAAGACCCTAAGTGTTGGTCGGGCAGGGGTTTAAACCTACAGCCTCCCGCTCAGCAGACGCTTATCCCATTGAGCTAACCGGGCCCAAGAGAATATTCGACCAATATTTTAGTATAGGTGAGCCGCTGAGGATTTGAAACCCTGAACCAGTTTGGACATAAAAAAGTCCCAAAATACATACCCTGTTCAGGACAAAACCCTCTAATTTATTAACCGGTTTACGACAAAGGACATGTACACTGTTTAGGATAGACTTTTGCGAAATTATATACCCTGTTTAGGACAGAGAGGATGAAGACCATACTCTGTTCATCAGCACATCCTCGTATAGGCCATCTAAGGCAGTAACCTCCCTCCCCGGGCCTTTGGGACACCTCTACTCACGGGACACCTCCATTCTAGGGACGAAAATTAGGTCGCGGAAAAACACCCACATAATCTTTGTCTCTATTACCTCTATTGAAGGGACACCTCTATTCAGCGGAAAGGGAGACATTTTCTAGGTCCGGAAATTTTGGGTTTAACCTCTATTCAGGGGACACCTTAGCACTCAAAAAGTGACTGATCACAAAAAAGGTCGATATATTTAAGTGTACACTAATCACAATTATGGAAGTTTCACAAACTGAACTATCTCAGATAACCCGATGTACTGAACTTGTGTGAATTCAACCTATGATGTTACAGAGATAAATTACTGATGATCATTTTTATGCTGTCTTTGTTGGTTAATTATTAATAAACCCCAGCCCAACCTCTATTCAGTGGACACCTCTATTCAAGGGTCACTTACGTCGGTCCTGAGAGAATAGAAGTTCCACTGTGTTTCAAAGGGCCCTTGTTTAATTTTTTTAACAGACGCACCTTATGCCCCCCGGGGCTGTAGCATTTAACTCCAAGGCTAAATAAAACTCATAAGAAGACTTCTTGTTAGTAGCGGAGCTCCACGCGCGCGCGTGGGCGGAGCCCCATAGCTAAGTAAATCTACCCATCCCAGAAAATTTGGTAATCACGTGACCGTCCGTCCGCACCACAGGAAAACCAATGTTTACTCTCACACTTTAAGCTAGCTTGGGAGCCCAAGAGAAAACTAACTGCACATCAATGTTGTGATCAACTGACAGCTGTCAAAACAGGGCATCTGCTGACCAGTATCACCTGACCGTCAACTTTTGATGTTTTTAACTGTCTTTTTCCTCTGGACGTACAAAAGGAAATACAGTTGCTATCAAGAGTCTTCTGTTATTCATGGCTGGTTTGTTTACTGGGTTTTTGGTTGAGAAATGCGTCGCTTGTCAAAATTCGGTAATTCGTTTTTGGATGGCATCGTTTTCGTTTTTCACCTTGCTTAATGCGTAAGAGGGTTTAAAAGTCTCAAGCAACTGTAGCCTTCCTTGATAGCTTTCAGGAACTGAATATCGAATGGTAAGCCTGAGTAATTATTGTATTTAATGTTTGTTTTTGTTATATCTAATTTCATGAAGTCTTGCTCAGTTCACGCTGACAGTTTATGCGGCAACTGTCATGCACGTTTGCAGGATTTGAGTCAATGATCTGACCTAGTATCAGGTTTGATATAAGCTTACACAACTTTAATATATAGATTTAGCCAGGGCTAAAAGCGAGGCTCCCATTATATATTTATAATTTAAATCAAACAATAAACTTGTATTCCACAATTCAGTTAACTTTAGAGCACATAGCACATTCATGTGACTTTTGAGGGAAAGGCTAAGTGATTTTAGAGAAAAATAATTTGCAAACAGCCCAAGAGTGAACAAAATCTTACATCGAGTTGATAACCTCATATGTACACCCAAAAAATAGCAATCATCTTCGACCACATTTAAGAGCCATAATGGCTCTTGATCACCGTAAGATTAATTAGGTCTGGAAAAAAAATCAGGTTGAATTTTTTTGCGTTCGACAAGTTTACTTTACAAAATCTTGCCAACAAATCTGGTTGCGTGTAAACAACCCTTTCATACCATTTATACATCACATCTGAGGTGAAACAGTTTTGCAAGAGAAATTGCACTCATTCAATTGCACGCGTGGGCTTTTAGCTAAACCGTTAAAAAAATGTCCAAAATCACGTATACAGCCAGCCGGTTCTCACTTTTGCAGTGCGAGCTGTAGCGAATGTTTGAACGAACATACTAGAGTTAAGCTCCAACACAATAAAGAAATTATCATGTTTATTTTTTATTTAATAGTTTTATCGATCTGTAATCTTTAAAAGCGTTTGATACGCGCGGCATTTTGAGTACTCCTGCAAGCGATGTTCACTGAACGACTGAAAACAAACGGCACAGCGATTAAAATTACAAGAGAGACTACCAGCAATCAATAAAGGAAATATAATTCGGCGAAACATATACAGAGACAACATTTTTCATTCACGAAGACAAATATTAAAGTGTCTCTAAAAATCCTGAGTCTTCAAGCTTAAAGCGTAAGTTTATGTTTTAAGCCGGCTTCCCGGTATTTACTTTTTTCACAGATGAACTCGAGGCAAGAAAATCGCTCAAAGCTTTCTTTTACTGCCAGAATTATAACTAAATGTTCTATGGAACGTTTTCTTCTATCTGCGGTGAGAAAATGTCTAAAGACTTTTTAAAGTTGTGTAAGCTTATATCAAGTTTACCTGATTCGTGGTCAGATCAAATTGTCTCAAATCTTACAAACGTGCATAAACTACATAGCCGCATAAACTACGCTCGACTTCTTTAAATTAGATATAAAAAACAAACATCAAACACAATAATTACTGGGGCTTACCATTCGAGATGCAGCTTCTGAAAGGTATCAAGGAAGGCCAGTATCGCTTCAGAGTTTTCAGCCTCTACGCGCATCAAGCAAGGTGAAAAACAAAAACGTTGACACCCGAAATCAGATTCCCGACTTTGACAAGTGATGTATTAATTTCTCAACCAAAAACCAACTAGCCATGAATAACAGAAGGCTCCTGATAGCAGCTAAATTTCATTTTGTGCATCCAGTGGAAAAAGACAGTTAAAAACATCACAAGTTGACACAAAACTCTCTCAGCTTCAGCTGTCAAAGTAAACAAGATTCAAAATGCTGCATAAATTTTCCGCATGAGCTCACCTGTCAAATTTTAACCAATCAGAGCTTTAAAAATGGATGTAGAGCGTGACCAACGCGTGACCATGGTGAGCAAAGTCAAAAGCAACTGTCTTGCCTGTAATAGCTGGCTGAATTTCTGGGGTCCGAGGTCAGTTTTAAATCAAAATTTTAATTGTGCGGCCCAAAATCAAAACATATTTCATATGAATGAAAAAAAATCAAACTTGAGCCTGCGATCATTTGAAAACTAGTAACTTGTCAGCGGATAACTTCAAAAAAATACTTGACCTCGATGGGTTAACACCTGAGCCCGCGATACGGTCAAGTGGTACTGGTCAGCGGATACCCTGTTTTGACAGCTGTCAATTGATCAAAACATTGGTGTCTAATGGATGTGTGCATTATCAGTTTTCCTGTGCTCTCAAACTAGCTAGAAAGTATGAGATTGAACATTGATCGCGATCTAGTAAAACAACTGGTCACCGGACAGCTTCCAAATAACTCACGTCACCTTGATGAGTTGACACATGAGCCCCCGATATGGCAATGTGATACTGGTCAGTGGCTATCTTGTTTTGACAGCTGTCAATTGACCATATCGTGAATGGCCAATGTAAAAGATGTGGATTTGCTAAGACACGCCTGAGACACCCCTCCCTTCCTTTTGATAGTCTCCCCTACCCTACCCGTACAATCTGTAGACGCGTACGTACGTACGTACGCTCGGTCAGTCACGTGACAACCAAAAGAAAAAGAGGTTGACCATATTCCATGAGTATGGGGCTCTGTCCCACGCGCGCTTCGCGCGCGAGGGAGCCCCGCTAAAAAGCCTTCGGATATATTTGCTCACCACAAATAGAAAGAAAACGTTCCGAAGAATATTTAGTTATAAATTTGGCTTTAAAAAGAAAACTTTGAGCGATTTTCTTGCTTCCAGGAGTTCACCTTCGAAAACAGTAAACACCGCGCGGGAAGCCGGCTTAAGCTTTACGCTTGAAGACTCAGGATTTTTAGAGACACTTTAATACTTGTCTTCGTGATTGAAAATTGTTGTCTCTGTAAATGTTTTACCGAATTATATTTCTCTTTTTGATTGTTAGTAGTCGTCTCTTGCAATTTTAATCGCTTGTCCGTGCCGTTTGTTTTCATCGTTCATGAACATCGCTTGCAGGAGTACTCAAAAATGTCGCGCGTATCAAACGCTTTAGAAGATTACACATCGTTATAACTGAAACCATTAAATAACAAAAAAATGACAATAATAAATTCGTTATTATGTTGAAGCGTAACTCTTTTAAAGTTCATTCAAACACTCGACCACACTGAGAGCTCGCATTATAGAAACGAGAACCAACTGGCCGTATGGGTGATTTTGGACATTTTTGAACGGTTTCGCTTAAAGCCCACGATTGATCGTCCTGAATATTGACAGAGTGCAATTTGTCTTGAAAAATTGTGAAATACCGTATTCTGTCCAAGGTCTATATGATAAATAGTACTGTTTCACCTCAAATGTGATGTATAAAAATTATAAAAGATTGGTTTAAACACCCCCAGATTTGTTGGCAAGAATTTGTAAAGTAAACCTGTCGAACGCAAAAACATTCGGCGTGATTTGTTTTCCAATAATTTGTTTTCGAGGCGTAATCTACTGTGATCTTGAATGTGATCGAAGATGTTTGCTATTTTTTGGGTGTACATATAAGGTTATCAATTCTGTAAGATGTAAGATGTTTCACTCTAAAATAACTTAGCCTTTCCCTCAAAAGTCACATAACTGATTTGTGGGTTAAAAGTTTATTGTTTGATTTAAACTATAAATTTATCAATTGGAGCTTCGCTTTTAGCTCTGGCTAAATCTATATATTAAGTATATGAGAGGTACCACTTTTTTAATGGAAGGTATATCTTTTAAAACTGGTATATAAAAGGGTAAGGGTTTGAACGTTTCAACGGAGCCTCCTTGGTAAAACGTTGCTAAGTAGTTTCCAGGGGGGAGGGGGTAGTCTCAGAAAATTACTTCCGGCCTCTCGCGAAACGCAACCCCTGTATTGATAGCTTAACATTTCAGCGTTAAGAGATACTCGGTCTGTACAGCGTTGACCGCAACTGGGCTTTGACCCTCTTGTTAGAAAAGTGATTTCTTATCAAATAGTTGGAACAAAGCATTAGATCGATTGACAAGATAGATTTCTATAATTAGCGCGATTTTTCATGACAAAAAGCTTAGAACAGATTGGATCGGGGGAAGAGATGATGTGTAACTGACTCGTGTATCTTCGGAATAAAACTAAAAGATCAATTCAAGTCAGTGGTTTGTCATCGATACTTTCTCCCCCGCGGCCGGAGAGTTCAAGATAAGCGTACCAAAAAACTACTTGTGTAATAGATCTTCTTGAGCATAACACAGGGTTCGTACAGGTCATGGAAAACCTGGAAAGTCATGGAATTTAATTTTCGGTCGTTGATAGTCATGGAAATTGGAGGTTCTGTTTGGTAAATTAGTTACTGCAGATAACAAAGAATTTGAATTCCACGTCTAAATCCCCTGTGGGTCCCGGTCGACTGAGCTGTCAGATTTCCGCCAATCAGCGCGAAGAGAGAACGATCTCGAATGTAACAAACATTAAAAGACACGTGCTAAGGGTAATGACGTCATTACTAATGTCATCTCCGCCAATCAGCACATCGCATCGAAAAAGTTCGATGCATATATTTAAAATTCCACAGACGCAGTTGCAAGCTCTACTTCCTTTTCTCGCCCCGCCGCCAGAGCGCCCCGGAGAGCTTGCTAGCAGGCAAACAAAGCAAGGGCATTCTAAGATCAAGAGGAGTAATTCAACAGCGCGAACGGTACGCATTTTGGTGGACACCAGAGTTTGTGTCTGTTGAACTGTTTAAGGGGAAAAAAATATATGCTTAAACAAGGAATTTTGGAAATTTTTGAAAGTGACAGCTAAACCAAAGGTCATGGAAAACTTGAAAAGTCAACTTGAGCGGGAGATTAAGAGATTAAAATTGAGATTAAGTTGTAGCACCCAACTTTCAACTTCCCGTTTCAACATTCCAACTTAAATTCCCAACATTTAACATGATCACGCATTCTTGAAAATTGAGCGCCCAGCATTCTACTAAAATACACAACATGTAAGTTGTGCAACCAACATTAAACTTGAGAAACCAAAAACCAGCTTTGCAATTTCAGTATTCAGTGCTCTGCGTTATATATAAATCTGCTCATCTTTTTTTATAGTCCGATTTTGAAAAGATATTGAACTCGTATCAGACGCGATGGGTAGTGAATAATTGCCGTCATGGATTAAACTTCATCGTTGCGAAATGTTGACCTCGTTGTGCGGACAGCTTAAAATTTCCGCCAAAATGTATTTTATGTCAAAGACTGACGTAACAGGCCAACCAAAGGGGTTGTTTTCAGTATGCAGTCTTCCCCACTGTAAAAAGAGGTCCTGGTAGGCAACACTCGACCTTTACCTCGTGCTAAAATGCTGCTTGTTCGAATGAATGTTTTCTCTGGCCGGGAGATTATGCTCTGAAGGAAAAAGGTTTTGACTTAGCAAATGTGATTTTTACCCTTTTTTTTACACTGAGAGGTCGTTAAAGGCATATTGATTTTCTGCGGTTTCTTATTGTTTCTGGTCTTCATGATCTCGGATGCAGGAGCGTTCTCTTTTGACCTCTTTTGAAATGCAAAGCTCTTAATTGCGGCTAAATAAGGGTTTTAGGTTGTTAAATTTTCTCCAAAGTGCCCCCTGTATCTGAGTTATAATCAGCGATTTTATTTTTCTCCGTAAAAAGTTCACTCCGCTCGCTAAGAAACTCGTGAGGTCGACTATCATGGAATTTGAGGGCCTGAAAAGAGTACGAACCCTTGTAACAGGAATTACAAAGTTATTAATTTTATTGACTGATACTTTCGCACTTATGAAAATCTATTTCACGTTTTTTTTTTTCTCGAAACCAGTCACTAACAAGTAAATTTTTTGCTAGCAAAGTATCAACAAATGGGGATACCGGAGGTGACAAGTTCATTCGTAACCGATTGCTCCCAGCGATTGTTTTGTCTGGGAACTCAAACGTTAATATTTTCTGTTGACACTGAAGTTTAGCGGGTGATCTCCTAAAACCTCCTCAACAGTACGGGCAGCATGGAGTCATATCAAGTCGAGTAGGTTTGCGCGTAGGTGTAACTCGACCTGATTTTTAGTTAAGGAAAGAGGGAGACTTAATTTTGTAGAAGAGAGTGAGAGAGGCCGGGCATAACGCTTCGGAATAAAATAGAGTTACTGATAATGAAATTATTAATTGACCACTTTCAGACTGAATAACTCGGCGAGTTTGACTTGTGGAGAATCTGAACTTTAATTTTTTTAATTTCCTTTTTTCACTATTTAAGACAAGCTTTTGAAGTTTTTTGAAGGTTTAAATCAAGTAAAAAAAAAATGAGACTTGAAACGTACGCAAGTCTTGTCTGGAAGTACAACCAGGAAATTGTATTCTTCCAAGATACCTTTAGGAACTAAAACAACAGTCAGCTGCAACAGTTTAACATTATCAGGAAGAGTAAACTTAAGTATGGTGTTGAAAATAACTTACATGTAGGATTGAACCACTAATTCTAATTTTCTTAATAACCGCGACAAACATCAAGCTTTTGAAATTAGCAAAAAGATATTATCACGTATTTTTATATCCCAACTGCCACGCGAGTAAGTTGATATCTGACACGTAGACGGATAATGATTTTGAATCTTGATTTGTGTCTTGTCTCTCGTCAATAGCGTAACGTAAATATATTTGATTTGCTGTTCTATTTTCGTCATTGCCTATATGCATTGGTTTTCTACATGCAAGTTCAATTCCTATTTGTTAAGTTGCGAGAAATCGTATGAGATCTGTAATTAATGACTAATTGATGGATAATCATGAGACAATCGATGAGTGATCGAACGCGCCAATTACTCATCGATGACATCAACGAGCAATCGATAGGCCACAAAATTCTCGGCAATCGATTAGTCATCAATTACCCATTGATTATAGCGAAAACTCAATGTCTACTCAGTTGATTACCCCAATGATTACTCATCGATTACTTATTGATGTCGTTCATCTCGATTAGTTATGTCTGGTAATTTGGCAACAATCCTAATCCTGCATTACCCTTCCATGCAGGCGTTTTTAGGGGAGCACGTATTTCGTCGACGAAATACGTCAGACGAAATACGAGCTGGGAGGCTAAATCCTGATCTCTTCACAGTCGGTCACACATCGATCCTGTCGTGAAGCAAGCATCAAACGTTGACTATGGCAAACACTTCACATTTTGTTTTTGCCTGCCTCCTGATCCTAAGCATATCATCCATTGGTGAGTAAGACTTAATTGCAGGATAATAATTTCTGTCTGACCGTGGATTTGAACCCGGCACTTGATGACGAAAGAAAGCCTTGCAGGGAAAAAGGACGACAGAAATGCGCCGTTAGCCTTTGATACCACTGTCGCAAGCTATTGATATTCCAGAATCGAATCAGCTGCACTGCAAACTTAACAAGTCAAACACAAAGGAACTAATATAGTTTATATACCTGCCAACTTTCACCCATAATGCGTGAATCTCACGGCCGCGGAATAAAGACATCGATCTCACGCATCAAGGACAATTTCTCACGCCTGACTCACAAATCCGGACAAATCGTTTCTTTAATACATGACTTAACGAAAATTCAATTTCCAAGAAAATGTTCCAAAAAGGCGTCGAATGATGACTTTGCGTCCCAAATAGCTTTGGAAGTGCTCAAACGTCGTCTCAACATCTTCGGACATTTTTGGGAACGTTTGGAAGTGTTCTGAAAATCGTCAGAAATCTTCGGAACGGACTGGGACGTTTTCGGAAATCCCTGTATTGATAAGGCGAAAATCTCACGCCTTTGACTTTGAAAAATTTGATGGGTATATTAGCTTAACATTTCAGCGTTAAGAGATACTCGGTCTGTACAGCGTTGACCGCAACTGGGCTTTGACCCTCTTGTTAGAAAAGTGATTTCTTATCAAATAGTTGGAACAAAGCATTAGATCGATTGACAAGATAGATTTCTATAATTAGCGCGATTTTTCATGACAAAAAGCTTAGAACAGATTGGATCGGGGGAAGAGATGATGTGTAACTGACTCGTGTATCTTCGGAATAAAACTAAAAGATCAATTCAAGTCAGTGGTTTGTCATCGATACTTTCTCCCCCGCGGTCGGAGAGTTCAAGATAAGCGTACCAAAAAAATTCTTGTGTAATAGATCTTCTTGAGCATAACACAGGGTTCGTACAGGTCATGGAAAACCTGAAAAGTCATGGAATTTAATTTTCGGTCGTTGATAGTCATGGAAATTGGAGGTTCTGTTTGGTAAATTAGTTACTGCAGATGACAAAGCAATATCCGGCGAGCAAGCATTCGGGGCGCTCTGACGGCGGGGCAGGAAAGGAAGGAGAGCTTGCAACTACGTCTCTGGAATTTGAATTCCACGTTTAAATCCCCTGTGGGTTCCGGTCGACTGAGCTGTCAGATTTCCGCCAATCATCGCGAAGAGGAAACGAGCTCGAATGTGACAAACATTGAAAGACACGTGCCAAGGATAATGACGTCATTACTAATGTCATCTCCGCCAATCAGCATATCGCATCGAAAAAGTTCGATGCATATATTCAATTTCCACAGACGCAGTTGCAAGCTCTACTTCCTTTTCTCGCCCCGCCGCCAGAGCGCCCCGGAGAGCTTGCTCGCAGGCAAACAAAGCAAGGGCATTTTAAGATCAAGAGGAGTAATTCAACAGCGCGAACGGCACGCATTTTGGTGAACACCAGCGTTTGTTTCTGTTGAACTGTTTAAGGTGAAAAAAAAAATATGCTAAAACAAGGAATTTTGGAAATTTTCGAAAGTGACAGCTAAACCAAAGGTCATGGAAAACTTGAAAAGTCAACTTGAGCGGGAGATTAAGAGATTAAAATTGAGATTAAGTTGTAGCACCCAACTTTCAACTTCCCGTTTCAACATTCCAACTTAAATTCCCAACATTTAACATGATCACGCATTCTTGAAAATTGAGCGCCCAGCATTCTACTAAAATACACAACATGTAAGTTGTGCAACCAACATTAAACTTGAGAAACCAAAAACCAGCTTTGCAATTTCAGTATTCAGTGCTCTGCGTTATATATCAATCTGATCATCTTGTTTTTATAGTCCGATTTTGAAAAGATATTGAACTCGTATCAGACTAGTCTGCCACACAGCCGTTTTTAGTGTCGTCACGCAACGCTCCTCCCCACTTAGTGGGGAAGAGCGTTGCGTGACGACACTAAAAACGGCTCTGTGGCAGACTACTATCAGACGCGATGGGTAGTGAATAACTGCCGTCATGGATTAAACTTCATCGTTGCGAAATCTTGACCTCGTCGTTCGGACAGCGTAAAATTTCCGCCAAAATGTATTTTATGTCAAAGACTGACGTAACAGGCCAACCACAGGGTTTGTTTTCAGGATCCAGTCTTCCCCATTGTAAAAAGGGGTCCGGGTAGGCAACACTCGACTTTACCCCCGGGGGGGTACTTTAGGAATTTCTGGGTGGGGGTGTGCCGCTGGGACCCTGGAACCCTTAACCTATACCAGAGCTAGTTCAGCTGAATTTTGCTACCTTATACTGGAGTTAACTCCCCAAATTCCCCCTATCCTAGAGTAGCTGTTTTCCAGAAACTACTGAGGTCACTAGCACAGTCTAGCCAAAGCAAAACCTTATACCACAATCCCTAGTCTAGATAAAATCTTCAACCAACTGATCAGTTTCCTGAAAAGTGATACCCTATTCTAGACCCAAATGCCCTGATTTATATACCCTATTCTAGAGTAAACTGCTTAAAAACCATCCCCTTCACAGCGGCAAATACCCCATATAGCCCATATATGGCAGTATCCCCCTCCGCCCCGCACCCCCTTTGGGCTTTTACCTCGTGCCAAAATCTCGGCTGCTTGTTCGAATGAATGTTTTCTCTGGCCGAGAGATTATGCTCTTGAGGAAAAAGGTTTTGACTTAGCAAATGTGATTTTTGCCCTTGTTTTTACACTGAGAGGTGGTTAAAAGCATATTGATTTTCTGCGGTTTCTTATTGTTTCTAGTCGTCATGATCTCGGATGCAGGAGCGCTCTCTTTTGACCTCTTTTGAAATGTAAAGCTCTTAATTGCAGCTAAATAAGGGTTTTAGGTTGTTAAATTTTCTCCAATTAGTGCCTCCTGTATCTGAATTATTATAAGCGATTTTATTTTTGTCCGTAAAAAGTTCGCTCCGCCCGCTAAGAAACTCGTGAGGTCGACATGTAGCAAGTCTATCATGGAATTTGAAGGCCTGAAAAGAGTACGAACCCTGAACACAGGAATTACACAGTCATTAATTTTATTGACTGATATTTTCGCACTTATGAAAATCTATTTCTTGTTTTTTCTCGAAACCAGTCACTAACAAGTAAATTTGTTGCTAGCAAAGTAGCAACAAATGGGAATGCCGGAGGTGACAAGTTCATTCGCATCCGATTGCTCCCAGCTATTCTTTTGCCTGGGAACTCAAACGCCCGGGGGGGGGGACTCCGCATATGAAAGGGGTGGGGATGCTCATCGGAATTTTTGAATTAAACCCCTAAAGGAGACCGATCTGGGTGTGGCCCAAGCTTTTTTTGACCCCTAAAAGAGACCATGTTAAAACACAGACAAATGAGAAAATTTGGAATAAATAATACGAATTAAAAATATACATATCAAATATATATTTTTAGATTTTTTCGCGTGCGACCGTAAACGAGACCTTCACGGCTAAATATGATGGCGTTTTGCCCAGAACACCTTAAGTGAGACCAAAATCCGAAATTTACACCCCTAAGCGAGACGACGAGCATCCCCACCCCTTTCATATGCGGAGTCTCCCCCCTCCCGGCTCAAACGTTAATATTTTCTGTTGGAACTGAAGTCTAGCGGGTGATCTCTTAAAACCTCCTCAACAGTCTGGGCTGCATTGAGTCATATCAAATCAAGTAGGTTTGCGTGTAGGTGTAAAGCGACCTTATGTTTAGTTAATAGGGAAAGAGGGAGACGTGTAAAAGAGAGTGAGAGACGGGCCAAGCATAACGCCTCGGAATCAAACAGAGTTACTGATAATGAAATGTATGAATTGACCACTTTCAGACGTAGGAACCTAAAACAACAGTCAGCTGCAACAGTTTTTCATTATCAGGAAGAGTTAACTTAAGTATGGTGTTGAAAATAACTTACATGTAGGATTGAACCACTAATTCTAATTTCCTTAATAACCGAGACAGACATCAAGCTTTTGAAATTAACGGGTAAAAAAAGATTACCTTCTTTTTACCCAACTGTCCGAAAGCAGCTCTTGAATTTTCCTCTGCTAAACGCCCTTAAAGAAGACTTTTTGAAACGGACTGTTATCCACATTGAGCTCTGTCATTTCAAGCAAGATTGCGAAGTTAGCGTGTAAATATTTAAACACTGATATGATTAACATCTCAGCACCGTTGGCCCTCCAACAAATTCAGTCTTCATTGTCATGGTGCTGGCAATAGGAGTCACATTCCAAATAATTGAAGCACTGTTAAAAGCGATTGATAGCATGAAAAAGAAAAAATGTATGATAATCGATCAAAAACAAATAACAGTAGCTGAAAATAAACTTCTCGTTCTAAAGAAATACGTACCTCGAAATAATTCACCTGACTTGCCAGTAGCCAGGAATATTATCAGTCAAATTTTAATAGTTCAACAGTATGAACAGGAGACGATTAGGCGTATTATTGTTATCCTAAAAAAACGAAAATCACATTTTAGTCATCAGACGTATTGAACAGCACAAAGACAACGACAGGAGCGGAAAAAAGTCGCCAAATCTTTATTCACCTGACCAAGTATATACATGAAGCTGAGGTCTGGACAAATTTTTGCAGCGTCATGGCAAAATCGGTAAACAGGCTTATTTAACTGGAAAAATCGGCCTCGCTGGTTTAGTCACGTAAACTTGTTTTTATGGTTTCCCTTATCTTTTTTTTAGTTTTATGGAAACTGGTTTCAGCAAATCTCAAGGGATTATAAAAGCTTTACCATCACTGGACAGCTCTTCTTTAAGCAAATTAATGCGCCAATTAATACACACGCGGCAACACCCTCCTGGAAATAAAGAGGGGATGCCCTTGGCATCCTCTAAAAAGCCTGGATTGCACTAACAGTTTTAAAAAAATTTGATAAAATATTGCTAAATTAAGTGTAATGCTATAACTCAATAAGAAATATTATTATTCATCTAAAATATTTCGCAGTTTCTGATTGGCTCCAATCCTCCGCCTAATTCTTCATAACCAACTGGCGCCAACCATATTTGAAAGATGCGAGCAATATACCATCGATTCGATGGTTTAAATTATGAATGATATTGTTATACCATCGATCCAAGTCGTTTCCAGGCGCAGCAGCCTGGCTGTTTATTCCTGAGTGAACTAATAAAGAAAATGGCGTTTATGGTTATCCGAAGGCGAAATAGCTGAATATTTAACCAGCAAGAATACGCAGAATATATAGCTCGATCAATTTTACCTACATTTTGAGGAGTATCTCCAAGGGAAAACGCCTGTTTATATCCTAAAATCTTGCTGAGAAATGGGCCAAAGTTTAGAAGAGAGTCTACGAGAAGGTTAAGCTGAATTTCATCCGATTGCTTTGAGTCTTTTTCCCCTCTCAGCAACGTCGTTACTGAGGGAGTAATAACAACTAGAAGTAATCGGATGAAATTCAGGATGCGAGAAGGTAAGCTTGTTGCAGTGCGACTACTGTAACCGGGGCCACCTAGACAAATTTGACCAATTGGATTACAGATTACAGAAAAATAACATTACATTCCTTGAAAATTGGTTGTGGGCCAATCAGCAGCTCGTAAGAGAACAATAAGTTACTCGAGGCACAAAATTAACAACACTTAATGAATGAAGCTGAGTATCTTATGAAGAATTATGGAGATCGAGGAGGGTGTTATCCGTCGAGGCCGTAGGCCGAGGCGGATAACACCCTCCGAGATCTCCATAATTCTTCATATGATACAAAAGCCGAATTCAATAATTGTTTTATTATTCATTCAAAATAATTCCTAGTTTAAAAACATAGCTAAAACATGCTTACCTCCATCGATGTTAAGTTCATCTTCGATAGTGCACGTTTAGGGTTGTTCAGCTCCGCAAATATTCTCCAAATAGCAGATGTCGCCCTTCGAGTTGTCTTCTTGCTGTTCTTGCCATGTTTTTAGCTATTATTTCGCCTAGTTCTTACTCTTGAAACGAGTGAAATGTCCGCCAGTTTTGTTTTCACAACCAAAACAACTCAACCTCGTCCCCAGGTCTTCTCGGTTAACGGTGCATTAACCTGCAAGAAGGCTGCACTTTTGACGTCATCGGTTCATTAAACGCAAAATTCTTCCAAATTTGGTCATCAGTAGCTGGTTATGGTGAATTATGCGTGTGCTTTTAGCCAATCAGAATCGGGAAAATATTTTGACTAAATAATAAAAGTTGATAACAAGCGTTTCCAACGAAGCAAACATTTTCATTAGACAATGTTTTTCTATCCGAAACTCTACATATAACTCCCAGGACACATATTTGTTTGACACAAGCTGTTATTTTGTTATATACCAAAAATTTCGTCGCTCACATTGCCGCGCCTTGCAATAACATGCGACCTCAAGTCAATAATACAAATACCGTTTACGTTTTTTACCACCGTCAATTACTCTAACGGACCTCGTAGGAAACAAAAGCTTTCCTCAGCGGGTTCAAAAGGTCACGTCTGTAGGTTATAATTGGTTGATCTCAATCCAATGTTGTTTATGTCATTTTGCGCTAATTATGACTGACAACCAACTTTCTCGGAATTTATTGTTATTTTCTTGTAATCCGATTGGACAACTTTGTCTAGGTGGCCCTGGTTACAGTAGTTGCGCTGTAAGAACTTAAAAACATTTTTGAATGCATGATAAAACAATTATTGAATTCGGCTTTCGTATGATGTGAACAATTATACAGATCACCCAGGATGTTATCCACCTCGGCCTTCAGCCTCGGTGGATAACACCCTCCTCGATCTGCATAAATTCTTCACGTCCTATTCCGCCTCTTTCAATATTTGCTTAATAGACATAAATCCTTTTTTATTGGAAAAAGGCAAATTTTGAAAAACATGGCTGACAAAACTCGGTTGCCATGGTGGCGTCAATGTTGATGTATACGTCACGATGTCTTTAAAATGTTCCCAGATAATTTTTACGAAAGGTCGCTAAGTTTGGCGGTCATAGCTAACATGGTTTTGAAGTTATTCAACATTTTAGCTCAGGGGCCCTCAAACGCCCTCCTGTCTGAATAGGGTTATTATTATAAAGAAAGAATATCTTGACCGACAACAGAGTAAAGTGTCACCATACTGGTATTCAGTTCAATTTTTTTTTTATTTCCAGTGTCTGGTATTGAGTGTCCAATGTGTACCAATGTCCCCGGATTAGGAGCAGGCAAATGCAACGGTGGCAAAGTTCCCAAAGTTACCTGCACCGATGGATTGAATCGGTGTATGAGCTTGAAAGGGAAAATAACGTTTCGTGACTTTACTCAGAAAATCGAACTAAAGAACTGTTCCAACAACGTTTTGTGTGACTCAGCCAGCGACTTCAACGGTAAGAACAGCAAAGAATTCCCCCCTCCTCCCCACTCTCCGGAGGAAACTCGAATATGATCACAAAAGAATGCTGGGAATATCTTTATGGCGTATAAATTCAGATTTTCGTCTTGGTTATACTTTTGAGGACGTAAAAGCTATTTTTTGCCCATACAGAGCTAGTGTGGGGTACTTTATAAAATAAATACACACAAAAAAAATCAAAATGCCATTATGTTGTGCCGAAGACACAAGTATCAATTTCAACATCTTTTTTACAATTAATTAAATGTACTGCTGCTGTTAACGGGTTCCGGAATTTCGTTTCCTGCACTGGTACAGTCTCTTTAGGAAACATGCCCAGATTAGTCTCTGTTGGAGGTTACAGTAATTAAAGCAAGGTCAAGCGTATCCCCATAGATTGCATTAATGAATCGATTTTTGGTCATTTTTTTCTGTTTTTGGTCAGATTGTATATCTTTGTATCGATAAAATTGCTTCAAAGACGTTTACAACAATTTCAAGGAAACTGAGCTGGTAGAAACTTCATAACTACCTTACGTGTAAATTTCTGCTCATTACGCGTGCAGGAATGCAGAGATGAATCTGAAATCCACAACTACTAACGGATTCAACTTTCAAACAATAAAGGAAGTAATGGACTCTTGGGTGGGTAGGCTTGGTCTGGCCTGACAATAAATTCTAATTTTCCGAAGACGATCCCCATACTTCTCATATGAGGGAGCCACCTCCTTTATTTCAGCAGAATAACTCTTCTCCTTTTTTTTCAGCGTGTAAGCTCCTGAACCGGACGGGCTATCTTACTTCATGTTCGCTTAATTGTACCACACCGGACACCAGTAGAGTGCAAGGACTGGGTAACTCAAAGTTGTTTTTTTCTTTTTTAATGCTAGTTTGAAAGTCGAGGCCAAAATTTTTTGCACTCGTGTTATTGAGTTTGAAATATTTGTGAACAAAACGTAATATTTCCGTTATTGAAGTCTTAAAAGTTCTCTCTTTAACCTTTAAAAACGAATGTCCTAACTAGACAGTGAACATTGGTGTCTTAAAAGGAGCCTTAGTGTATGCGCTACCACTTTCGCAGAAAAACTGACAAGCAACACAGCGCGCAGACTCATACGCCTGATAATGCACCTAGAGCAAGTATGCAGTGCGTGAACAGGCTCGAAGTGGGAGATAAAAAGAAAAAAAAGGAAAGAAAAGAAATGAAAGAAACGTCCATTTACTCCTTTCCCCACCTCCACCCTCTCACGCTTTTGTTCAATAAATCCACCATGATTTTTATTTTCATACGCGCTTAACGATCTCTATAAGGATATAATAGAATGTTTATGAACAGGCAAAAATACACTGTGTACTAGTCTTGACGTCTTCTCATCTTTGGACCATTCGTTTTTGATATTATTTTGCAAAACTTCATTTTGAGACTTACGTTTTTTACCCTTGAATTTCACCACTGGATTTCTCTGCTCGCTTGGATCAAGTAGCCAACAAAATACTCCACTTACTTGCTGCAAGAACTAATAACAATTCAACAAAGATTTTTTTGCGCGTTAATTTCCAAGACGATTAAATAGTGTATAGTGAATTAAAAGAGCTACGGTAGCTTTAAATTTAGGGGCTGCCCAACAACTTAGCAAAGCCGATGTGGTGGGGGCTCGGTGATGTAGTTTGAGGATGCGCATTCTTTTCTTTATCGATAAGAGCCGAGTGTTATTTCATTTTGGTTGCGTTTGCCGAATATATTTTTTTCTAAACCACCCAACCCCGCTGAAGGTCATACCGGTGTAAAAAAGGAAGATGAGACAGATGCAAATAAGAAAAGACCAATTTCTCCCTTATCTATATTTGACAGAATTTTGAAAAAGTAATGTTTAAGAGTGGCGCATTTTATCAATGATAAGAATATCTTGTTATCATCTCAGTATGGTTTTAAATCAAAAATATAAAAAATAAATTAATTATAAAATAAGTAAATAAATAATAACGTGGGCTAAACGAGATGTCGGCCTAGAATGCTTTCCCTCGGGATAAGCCAACCTCGTCCCAAGGGCGCAAGCACGGGAAAAGCGCCCTGGATACGAGGTTGGTGATTAGCATCCTTTGACAGTACTCCTTTCTACCCATACTGCACTTCAACTGAAACCGCCCCAGTCCCCACTGCTCCCTTACCGCAGAAATATCTCATTTCAAGCTAATTCGTATCCATCCACTCAGACTATTTTAGTGCATCTTACATAAAAATTTTATTGACTGACGAGGCTCGAAGAGCGAAATATATTTCAAGGGTTTAAACTTCTAGAACATTTTTATTTTTACATTTTACATTTCTTATACGCGCGTCGAGTGTGGTAAAGACATGATCTCGTATCTATCCAAACACCATTCCATTTGTTTAAAAGAACATTTACTTGACTTGATAATGACCAGTTATATGATATTTATTGTTTATAGTTACATTTTGTTTATTTTAGCAGTACAACTCCTTTTGAATTTGAAGTCAATAATTACCTGAAGACATCAAAACGTCAGTACAAATCGAAATCACTGATTTAATCTCAATTGTTTTCCTAAAATTTCCGTTATGAATATTTAATAACCAAATTTGCTTTAAGAAATTGGTACTTATCCGTATAATTATCATAATCTAATGACGACATGATGCAGACCTAGAAAACTTACAACCCTCTCCTATAGGACGTCATTTATACAGCTCGCTCTCTCTACTCCAGTCTAACTTGGGTACGGAAAAAAAATGTTTCAATTAAAATTGAAATAAAAAGAGCGACGTCTAAGCGAGACCTGATGTCTAGATTGCAAATATAACTGTTAAGAAACAATTTCCAAGGGGGACAATCGAATTGAATTGCAGACTTAATGTCTTGTTTCTGTTTAATCAACTTTCAGTTGGCTGGCGCAAAGTAAACAAGTGGCCAGTATGTTTTGAAGCCAAAGGCAGCCGGTTCGGAAGATTTTACGTCCCACGGGGGAGATTAGCTGCCATAAAGCTGGTTCATCTGTACGGATACGTGTCCTGTCACGTTCACGGCCCATCTTTCTGGTCCTACTGGGGCTGTGGCGACAATCCGTCGATGGGGTTAAACACTCTAGTCAACGCTGTCATCACAGACTCAGACAACCACATTCTACTCCCGCCAATTCAGTTCCAGAAGATCAGCAACTTAAAGTGGTACAGGGTTCCCGGATATAATTCCCTCTCACCTGAGCTTGTTCTGCCATTCTTTACGTCTCCCAGACGGGTCCATCGGAAACAAGAATTACGCGTGTGGTACGGTGAAAACTTGGTGAATTTAAGCGAAGGAGACAACGGAGGAAAAGTGTGCGCTGATGTCTATGCTCTCTGTGTGACTGAAGAGATGCAATCGCTGCTTTCTCTACGGGTTTTAAAAAATGTAAAGGATAAAAGGGAATTTTGCTATAGCATATTTCTCACTTGACTTAAGTTTGACTTGAACTGTGCAGGTTTCGTCTATCAATTCTCTGTTTTCACTGTCACGCCATGAAAAATCAAAATCAAAATCATTCAATACAGAAAACCCAGAATCTAGGAAATGGAAGAAAATCAATATACAAAACACCTCGCTAGAAATCAGGACCGTGCGATATTTCATGTGCGAGATACTAGGAAAAATGTTTTATCCAAATTAACAAAGCTTTGTATGGAGACGCCATGTTGGTTCCCCTTTGAGGGGCACAAATATGGCCGCCGTAAACAAAAAGACTCATCTGTCTTTGAGTTTTTTTTTATAAAAGCGTTAATTCATCGCTTGAGGAACTCATAAAGATTAAAGTAATATTTATCCTGAAACAAGAAATGTCAAGACAGCAAAATCTCAAAAAAAAAATCGGTAACATTTTCAGCCTACATGAGAGCTGTCCAGGCCGCCATCTACACGCCGCGTCAAGCAAAAGTTTTGGAAATTCAAGCGTCCCTATATCGCAAAACGAAGAGCCCTTTCGAGCCGAATATTTGTATACAGCTATTTTAAGAAATTTTGTCGGAAAAAGTGCACGCGACAATCCCGAAAGGTATTGTGGGTGGTTTTGAGTTCAATGTTCTTCAAAGAAATTTGAAAGAATGGCACAAGAGGCCATGGACGTGTTTGCGAAGGACGCAACAAAAATAGGTTCGACGACCTACACTGCCAAGAACAGGGTGTTCATCATATCCTATATTACCTTTCAGGATTCTCGCGTGCAAATTTATTCCGACATGCTTTCAATAGCTGTAAACAAAGGTGTTTAGCTGCTGTAATGCCTCATAAAAGTAACACTCGGAATAATCGATAATGCCTTAGTTTGAATTTTGGTGACGTCATGTGAAAACCGAGAATTGCATTATTCCCGTAGGTTTTTCTTTTTTAATAAGAAAGCAAAAGTTAAGATTAAATGATTTTTATACATTGTAAAAGTGCAGCAATAAAACTGATCGTTAACCGTATATCCCGAGTTTTCTGATTTTGCTGCGGGGGCAAACTTCAAAAATATCAGGCGCCTGTTGCAATAAAAACCCAATGTCAGACGAAACTGCTTACGTTTAGGCTAGAGTTAAAATGAAGAGTTTGAGCTGAACGTCAGAGTCTGGCGTTAAATTATGAGTTTGAATGAAATGAACGTCAGACGCAACTGCTATTTAAGTCTAGTGTTTTAAAAAATAAAGGGTTTGACTGGGGCATGTGCAAAGAGGGGAGGGGTAGGCGAAGAAAAATGCGAAACCACGGACCGAGGTTATTTCGAAACACGAATTGCGACTGAGTACGAATCTGCATCCAAAACAAGAAAGAGGATCCGAAGTTGAGTGACCATATCCCATAGTCCCTTCATTATCAGATCGTCACAGGCATGATGACCTGTAATTCGTCATTATTATCATCGATGGCGTCGATACTGCTTCGACTTCAAAGATGTATTCAAAGGGATACTTTGGGGGGAGGGGAGTGGAGGTGATGCGAATGAGCGCCAGGGATTGGAGCAAAAGTGGCGTCTAAGCACACTTTACACTAAAAGCTCAAGACGACCAAAACAAGTAGAAATTTAACAGAACAAAAATCATAAGTAATCACTGAAATTTCATCAAATTTTGTTCTAATATATAGTTTATTTTAACACATTCGCTCCTGAGCCGCCAGTAACCACCCGTGCGGATCCGGGTCCTTTCTACCACTTGTGACGTCATCAGTTTTAATATTCAAGGATAACTTTGTCCCCTAACTTGTGCAGAAGGAAAAGATCTTTCGGACCATACCAGAATGAACACAATTCAGTCAAGGACACCGGAGAAAAAGGCAAAAAACCATGTAACATTCCCCCGAAAATTTCCATGAAAATCTTGTTCCACTACCCACCTACCTTTCCTTTCATTAAATCCTAAGATCCTGAAGGTTTTCCCCAAAACGTTTCCCACCAAAATGAAGCCCACTAAATGCCCAGTAAGAGGGGGGAAAAAGAGGTAAGAAAAGCGAAAAAAGAGGGGAGGAGAGAAAGCGAAAAGTAAAAGTCAAGTCCTAGTTCGATATCCTTCAATGACAGCGCAATCGTAAGAAATTTCTATCCTAAGAAATTTCACTCTTCTAATATTTTCAAAGATTTGCCGCCAGCTTGAAGAGAATTTGCATTTGATCACCTTTGATTATAGAACCGCGCTCGAAATATCAATTATCAATATTGTCAATATCATGAAGTATGAAGAACTCGTACCCAGTTGTTTTCGGTTGTTTCACCATGAAGTCATCAAACTCTAAAATAAAAACAGTGAGGCCTACTGAGTTTTTCCCTACCAGGTTGAAGGTGACCGAGAAATAAATCTCTGTATAAGTTTCCAGCCCCATTTTGAAAACACAGTGTTTTGAATTTCCGCATATCAAGCAGTAAAACTGACTAAATTAACCGTAAGTTAACTGATTCATTCCCCTTTGATAATCACCGCGGATAAAAATTATACATTTGTTGGAGGTTGCAGTATTCCGCTTTGTTCCTGAAAAAAAAAATAGAAGTTAAAAGAAAATCGTCATTTTGTAAATGTTTCTTAACCGTTCAATCCTGGACATGACTGCCGCTCCTTGTCTTTCCGTTCTCTAACTACCAAGAACGTTATCTCAATAAGATTCAATACAGTATTTGCCGAAACTTATTCCTTCATTATAAGCTTAATAAGGAAAAATAGTTTGATATCGGTTGCTTTGGTTCGAGATATCAGATTTGAAACCAGTATCCAATGCTGACGCGTGTACATTTCTTCGTTCAAGACAATTTGATCTTAGTCCTAAAAAACTACATCAACGACCCTTCTCTTCGTCAAACATGAGTCACCTGAGAATGATCCGGATTTCGTTTCATCATCATCATCATCGGTCGGCTGCAGAGAAGGCGACTACGAGCTTCCTCCAGCCACAACGATCCCGTGCCAATTCAGACAGCTTGCCCGGCTTGATCAGCTTGATCAGGCACGCGCAATTGCAATCCAACCTGCCATTCTATACCATACAAGGAATGCTATACAAGTACTGGTGGAGGGGACGTTGGAGGGGATAAATGAAGCTAAATGTACACAACTTCTACTATATAGATGTTGTATTCATCGAGAAAATGTAACTGAAAGAAACAGTATTTCAAGCTGAGGAAACTGATCCATGTCTTATTAACCACGTGTCGTTTGTGGAGCGACGGTCAGGAAAAATCGACCAAAATCTTAATTTCGTGGCAAGAGTTGAAAAAATGAATTCCTTTCATTTTTTTGTTTGTGGAAAGCTTTTAGGTAGATAAGAAACCTAATGTAGATTGTTTCCTCCAAAAGCCTTTCATTTGTAAGAAAAACTAGAAGATCGGTTTTCGATGTCGGAGTGTCAGACTGCCCTAATTTTTACCCTGAAATTCGCTAACATCAACTTTCCTCGCGTTCGCAAACGAAGCCGTATGGAGAAATTTGGACACCTTCACGAACAGAAAAATTCTTTTTCTTCCACTAGAACATACTTTCAGGGCAATAGCGAAGCTCGTCGTACTGAAATAATTCAAAAATGAGGGATAGGTTTTCAAGATAACAAAAACGTAAGTTCGTTACTCATCACCGATGGCAATATTTAACATGTGGTATAACTCCAAATTCTCTTCATGCTATTTAAATCACACATTTAGACAATCATTAAAAACATACCTGGGAATTGGCTTGGGTTATTGAAGGAAATCTCTGTAAGACACCATCGAAGTTCAGGAATTTTCATAGTAGGCCGAAGGTAATTGTGTAAACACTTCCAATTTCGAAATGCACAAAAGTAGAAACTGGCCTAATGGCTCGTTTTTCGTAGTTCTTGTAGGTTTCCCCATTGTAAAGTTGCTTATTTCAATCAAAGAGTGGAGTAAAAGGGTGAAACTGGGTCAATTTTAGCTATTTTGAAACACTGAACTCTACCAGCCGGCGACTCCGCGTGACAATCTCTTCCGTGACAGCACCTGTCATAACGTACGTTTGAAGAGACGGTGCCGTCAAAATGACAGTCACGGAATCACGGTAGTAACGCAACGCAATTCTTCAAAGAGTAACCTTTTCGGTGCCGACAGTATTTTGAAGAAGAAAAATATCAAACGCGCTAGTAATCTGGTACTTGCTTTTTATCGAAAAATAAGTACTTTAACAATGGTAATTCGCTAAGGATGACGGAACAGGAAGATATTTCTTCTTGTTACTTTACGATCGAGGAAACTTGGAGTCGTTAAGTAAGTTGTTTTGGTCACGCTTCACTATATTTGCCCGACTTCGATGCTTTCGTTTGGAGGCTGCTATTAGGAACCCAAGCCAATTCTCAGGTATGTTTTAGGTGAATGTCTAAATGTGTGAATAAACGAGGACTGGGGAAATTTGGAGCTATACCACATGAAGAATAATGTCGCAGAAAACAACTACTAAATTAACGTTTTTGTCACCGTAAAAACCTGTTCTTCGTTTTTGAATTATGTCAGATCAACGAGTCTCGATATTGCTTTGAAAGAACCTTCTATTGAAAGAAGAAGAGTTGTTCTATTGATGAAAGTGTCCAAATTTCTCCTTGCGCCTTTATTAGCGAAGGCTAGGAGAGTTGATGTTAGCAAATTTCGGGTTGAAAATACGGCCATTTTGAGACTCCGACCACGAAAACTGATATTTTAACTTTTCTCGAAAATAAAAGGCTTTTTGCGAGAACAACTCACGTCAGATAACTTATCTACCTAAAAGTTATGTATGGACAGAAAAATGAAAGAAATCGATTTTTCAACACTTGCCACTCGATGGTCGATATTTGCTGACCGTCGCTCTTGATTTCTGCTTTGCGCAACACATCTCTACCAGTCAAAAGCAAAGCATCGAAGTTTTAATGTTTCGTTACTGATACTTATGATTCATTAGAATTAGGACCTGATATATTTCAATTTATGACCAGGGTCGGATCCGTGCAGCTCAAAGTCAAGCATGAAATAAAGAAATTAAGGACATGTTACTCGCGAAGTTTCGAATGCAAATAGGCTCTAATGAATCCTTTCACGCGCATCACTGTGGTACTGAAACATAAATAGTCTTAGACGCTTGCCTGAAAATTAAACTTGGCGATTGAATTTTTAAAGCTGAAGTCAGTCAGTAACATAAATGTATGAAATAACGTGAAATAAATGTGTTTAAGTTGGTAATAAATATTCCTTCCATAAGTTTCAAGACACTATAAAAGGTCGTTTGACTGACTTGTTCAGTTTTTATCAAGTAATCAAACACTGATTTCCATGATCATGTTAACGAATATCCACGCTTTGGATTTTCCCTGTCTTTAAAAAAAAACTAAGGTTCACCCATGACTGCAGTGGCTTAGTTAGAGTTTCTAAAAGCCGTTTAAAGTAATCGCTTAAAAATCTATCCTGATAATCTCCAAAAAAGTTCTAAAACTCTCAAAAAAAAATTTCTAAAAATCTCAAAATTTTACCCTAAAATCCCAAAATGTTAACACAAAATATCAAAGTGAAAAATCCTTACAAGTAAGAACGGGCCGCCAATATTATAGCTATGGTGAATAGCTGTAGATAACTAGCGACTACTAACCTGCAGCATCGCTATGTACTCTTCCAATGTTTCGTGCTGCTGATCCCCAAACATGGTAGCAAGCAAAGAGAAGACCCTTTCAGCAGATATAGGATTGACACAACTTCCTTCCGCCATGTTTTTGTTTTGGACACTAACTACAGCAGAATTCTGGGACACATAATTGAATGGTCAAACTGCTGTGAATGAGCCATGAAGGCATGAAGTACATATGAAGTCCCTTCACTCCTTTTTTTTTTTTTTTTTTTTTTTTTTTATTTTTTTATTTTTTTTTTTTTACAGGTATAGTACAAACAACATACAGATCGAAACATACAAAAATTACAAAATTTACAACAACTACCTTAATTACAAAAAAAAAAAAAAAAAAAAAAAAAATAAATAAAAAAAAGCTACACTGCACTACACTACAAGGCTTACATAACTTATTCGACTTGAACTTAAAATACAGAGTAATACAGGGAGTATTAGAAAAACGAAAGTTGGATAACAGCTACTGTTGTATTAATGGGAGTAACGGCTTCCATTTTTTATCATGGAAATGGATTTTGTTGTTTCTTTTCGCGATAAAACGTTCGGTTTGAAACGTTTTTTGAAATTTATCTACTAACAGTCTTACACATATAAACAGCCCTTATTTAACTTACAACGGTAAATAAAATATTTGCTTTCAAGAATGATGTAATTGACTAGAATGCTTATATTATCTGTATCTAAGATCCCAAAAAGGACATTCATGATATCAAACCTAATAGTTATATTAAAAGAATCAAGTACAGACTTTAAATCATTCCAAAACATGCTTACTTTTGTACAATGGAAAAAGAGATGTTCTATGGTCTCCAACTCCTTTTCACAAAAAATCGCACAAGGGAGAATCTACTTTTTGAACTTAAACAGCATCTTGTTCGTGTATAAGATCCTGTTTAATATTTTATATTGGAATTCTCTTAATTTAGTATCCAATGTTGTTTTGAAGGGCAGTAGATATATCTTTTCCCAGTCCAACTGAAATGTGTGTGCTGAAAGCTTCGTTATATTTCTTTTGCGCTGTTGGTATACTGGATATCTTAGAAACAAAACTGTCATATAATGACTTTGATTTAAGATTTTGAAAATTGACTTTTTCCTTCAATACGTAACTTGAAATCAGTTTGGATTAGATCATGAGTTTTTGAAGAGATAGAGTTTTTATTTGTTTTTAATATTTTGCGCCATTCTTCAGGAAAAGCATTGAAGAGACTGAAAAGTAGAAAATGTTCAACTGGTGAGAGAGTTGAATATAATGGTTCCTTGTTCGACTTGAAACCTCCCCACGTGTCGTAGAGGTCTCCAATTTTTACAATTCCAAGATCAATCAGCCTACTGTTATAGACTGACTTTGATTCAATGCAAATGAAACGGTTGTTCCATATGACCTGATTTGCTATTTCAGAGGATGAGGAGGGGTTGTCTTCATTTAAAAGGGTCCACGCCACAATGCATTCTTTGTAAAATTCTGGAAGAGTTACCGGTAGTTTAGTGTAGTTAAAATTGCAATGAAACAAGAATTTTCCCCCTACTTTCTTAATATAAAAATCCAGAAAAAACTTCCAGCCAGCGGGATCAATGGAGAGATATCTCTTAATACAAATTATTCTTTGGGCAGAGATCATTGACTCAATGTTAGGCATTTTCAAGCCTCCTTTATCAATAGGGTTAATAAAAGCTGTGCGCTTTACTTTATCTTTTCCCTTCCAAACAAAGGAATATAGCAAAGTATTTATTTTTTGATAAACTCTTCTTTATTTGAAATGAGAACAACCCTGTATAAAATCTTTGGTATGGCGAAAGACTTGATCACTTGAATTTTTCCAAGTAGTGTAAGACCTCTCTAGCTCCAGCCCTTCAGCAATCCCCTCAGAGATTTCTCGATTGATTCAAAGTTAAGCTTATAAAACAGTGCGTGATTAAAGGTGAAATGAACCCCTAGGATCTTTAGGGCCTTACTTATTTCATTAACACCAAGTTCTGAGCTGTTTACTTCCATATTTCCTAGTAGAAGAATTTCCGTTTTGTCGTGATTGACCTTCAATCCGGAGTATGTACTAAACAGATCGATAGTATCAAAAAGGGTGCGATGCGAAAATTTGTCCCTAACAAATGATGTCATATCATCAGCGAATATAACTAATTTGATTTCGGAACTATCCACCTCAATACCCTTAATTTGATCGTTATTACGTATGGATAATGCCAATAATTCAAGTACTATTATGAAAAGAGATGGCGAGAGTGGGTCGCCCTGGCGAACACCCCGTTTAACATTGAAAGAGGGGGTGGAAAAACCATTATTGAAAACACAACTTGACATATTATTATAAAACGTCTTGATCCACCCCAAGAAGGATTCTCCAAAGCCAAAGAACTCTAGCGATTTGTGGAGGAAGTTCCAATTTAGAGAATCGAAGGCTTTCTCAAAATCAATTGCAGTCATTATACCTTGGTAGTCTCGCATTTTAGTAAATTCCAACACATCGGTTATCGTACGAGTTGCACCAAAAATTGTTCGTCCTTTTACAAAGGCATTCTGGTCATAATGGATAATATGTGGTAGGACATTTTCTAGCCTTTTAGCGATAGCTTTTGAGCCAATTTTAACATCAACATTTACCAGAGAAATCGGTCTCCAGTTTTTTATCCATCTCCTATCTTTGTCCTTTTTCTCAATTAAAGTTATTACGGCTTGCTTTTGCGAATGTCATAATTCACCATGAAAATACGCATAATTTAATGAGTCCACTAGAAATGTTCCGATTTCTGACCAGAAGAACTTGTAAAATTCTATAGTGAGCCCATCGTTTCCAGGAGTTTTATCGTTACTAAAGGTAGACAGAACCTTGAAACATTCGGAATATGTTAATTGACCCTCGCACGTTTCCCGCATTGAGTCGGTTAACTTAGGAGATGAGAGGGTATCTTCCAGAAAAGGACAAATCGAATAGTCAGTTTGTATTCCCGACTTTTCGTCATAAAGTTCAGAATAAAAACTGTGAATTTCAGTCATAATAGTGTCCGGAACAGTAGTCTCTTCTCCATTTGCTCGAATAAGTTTTCGTATGCAGCTTTTTTTCTTATTTCTGTTTTCCAGATTTAGAAAAAACTTGTTGTTTCTTTCCCCTTGTTCAAACCATGTAGCGCGAGAACGAATGATTGAGCCTCTTACAATGTAATCATACTCTTGTTCGTATTCTGTTTTGACCGATTCGAGGTTGGCAAGGTTGTCTTGCGTCGGTGATTCTGCTATTTTTTCCTCACATATTTTAAGCCTGTTTTCAATTGTTTGAATTCTATTTCTCCTGTCTTTAGCTTTCAGTTTGGTATACGATATACTTTCCCCGCGAATTTTGTATTTCATCCAGTCCCATTTAATTCTCGAATCATCGGAAAAATTAATTTCGTCTATCCACTTAGGAAAGTTCTCGCGTAAACGCTCAACGAAAAAAGCGTCATCCAAGAGACTGTTATTGAACTTCCAAAAAGATGGGCCACGCTGCTGATCATTTAGACTGTCAATTTCTAAAGTTATTGCATGGTGATCCGTTCTTATAGCTGTCACTATGTCCACTTTAGCTACGTCATCTTGTAATAGGTCACTAATGAGCCAATAATCAAGGCGTCTTTGAATAATTGGGCTTTTTTGTCTCCAAGAAAATTTCTTGCTATTAGGATTACGGATTCTCCAGATGTCAACTAAATCATAATTCAGCATAATGTCCTCCACACACTTAACTGAGTCTTTTAACACAGGGTTTCCACCCGAACAATCTAGGTCTGGGTCCATAGTTACGTTCCAATCCCCTCCTAATATAATTTTGTAGTCAAAATCATTGTATCCCTCATCATAGATAAGCTCAGACAATGTTTGGAAGAACAACGATTGCTTAGTGGTGGTATTGGGAGCGTAAATATTTATCAGAAGGAATGGAACATCTTGAATAGTTGTCTCTAAAATGAGGTACCTCCCATCCTCATCCGATCGAATTGATTTCAATTTGAAGTCAAAGGATTTACGTATAAGGATGGCGACCCCACGACTATGGTTAGAGCCATGAGCAAAGTAAATGTCCCCGGACCACTGCTTTTTCCATTGACTTTCAATCTCTTCAGTGCTGTAAGTTTCCTGCAGAAAGCACATGTCTGAATTTTGCTTGTATAGCCAGTTGAAAATGGACTTACGTTTTTCAAAAGAACGGATACCCCGAACGCTCAGCGAAAGAGTTTTAAACTTTAAGTTGTTGAAATCCATTGAAATTTGCATACGTGTAGTGGAAAAAAGACAACAACAGTAGCTGTTATTCCCAGAAGGGTCGCTGTTATTCGAACAATTAACGCATTCCTGATTTTGTCAAGTGCAAACTGAATAAATATAGAATAACATACATAACAAAACAAAAGAAACGAGATGAAAAACGTAGCCAGTGTAAAGAATTAAACTGTTGAAGCTACGCCTGGACGAGATCAAGTGTTATACTTTTGTTTAAATCGAACTTCAGAAGAGAACTAAGGAATATGCCAATCGATAGCTCCCAATAGAAACGAAAAAAATAAGAAGTGAACTACTTCCTGCGAATTCTAAAAATAAATAACCTGGAACCTATTTATTTATGATTTTACCTCCACACCGTCAATAAAGAGTTTATAGGGTTCCGTTCTACTGAAGGCTGCCCGTTTTCCATCTTTTCTTGCTTGTACCATCTTCGGAATAAGCCTCTTCCTCATATCAATCACCTGCTTAGGTAGATCTGGGCCAATACCGAAATTCGACTGGCTATCGATGTTGCGTCGGCAAGAAAAGAGGTTTTCTCGATCTTTAAAGCGAAGACAGCGTGCTATGATGGCCCTGGGTTTTCTTGTGTTTCGGTCCTTTTTACCGACGCGGTGGACTCTTTGGAACTCAATAGATTGGGCGTTTTCCACATTTAACTCTTTCTCCAAGAAAGCTTTCAAAACGGGTTCAGTATTCTCTTCCCGTTCGATTTCTGGAATGCCGTATAAACGAAGATTTTCGCGGCGGCTGTACACTTCATAATTTAAGAGTTGGAGACGCAAGTGATCCAACTCCTGTCGTGACTTCTTTTCGTCATCTCGGAGTTTTCTCTTACTGGTTTCCACTTCATCATACAGGAATTTTACGCTTGTTTTAAGCGTATTTGTTTCTTCGACTGTATTTCGTACGTCTTCCTTTAAGCGGTGGAATTCGCTTTGAAGGTTTGCGACCGTTTGATTTATTCGATCCACAGAGTCCTGTAAAACATTTATTTGTGTGCCGATATTTTCCAGTTGACTTAACTTTGATAATATTAGGTCCACTTTGGAGGCGAAATCTTGTGCCATATTGAGGGCAGACAGAACTACGTCTTCAGAATCGTTCTTCGACTTTGGTGGCGATACAATGGCGGGTGGAGCGTTCGCTTGGTCTTCTTTCACACTCTCTTTCAACCGCTTCGTTTCGGGGGAAATGGTCTCGCTGGTCGGTGAATTACTCTCTCTCGTTTTCCGTTTAAACAGAGATGAAAGTGGCGATGAAAATTCCATAAAAAATATCAGAACGCATGGAAGAGTACAACAAAAGTTACGGAGCTAACAATCACACGTCCTTACTCAGTCATGCTCAGTCCCAGTCCCCCCCTTCACTCCTTTGCTTTAAGCTCTTGCCTCTGGACCTTGGTAAGTGCATCAACGCCCCATCAGCTTCCTTCAATACGCCAATAAAAAGCATTATTTATATAGTTCGTAACTTCGTATTGCATTTTACGGATTTTTTTTTAGCTCTAAATATTCTAAAAATGTCCAGACTTTCTAAATATCTTTACAGGGTCTAAAAATCTTTAAAAAAAAAACAATTTTTGTAGCTAACCCTAGTTATGCCATTCTAACCTCGAGACTTCGTCGTTCGCACGGTCGCTGCTCGGCCTCATTCACTGAAGTTCGCTTCGCTCACTTTCACGAACTTTTAATATGAGAGGTCGACTTGTAGCAAGATTATGACTCAGTCAATATATGATAAAAATTGATTCATAAACATAGTAGATACCAGAAGTAATAATACTAAACAGATTAGCATTGATGATACTAAACAATTCAAATTTTAAATCTGTGAACAAAAGCTTTACTGTTTAGCATAAAATTTGACTAAACACAAGAAAGACAAAGAAACGTGACATTTCTGTTTGTTAAGAGGATGAGCTACATTTACAAAAGTGTCATTGATGAACAATAAGCTAACAATAGCCATCTTAAATATCGAACATTAATCAAGGTAAACTGGACAAAACAAGAACAAAGGAACTCCAACATTTGCTGGATGAATCAATTTTTTTCACGGAATATTGCGGTACTGTCAAAGATGAGACGCCGAACATCAATTTCATCGGTAAGAACACTTTTTTTAAAAACAAGACCTTTTTCACCTTTGCCGATCTAGTTTTACTCAACAAAACATCTTAAACCGAAATTCAAATTATCATTCTATTTACCGACCAATTTAAGTGAACTGCAAAATGATGTGTTTATATTATGTCGAACAGTTGAGTTTTTTGGATTTTGTCTCTAATATATCATTAACCTGACTCGCGTTAATATTGTCACTGTATTAAATAAGCTAGGAGTTCCTATACATAAACTCACCGGCCATTCAAGTGCTTTCGGCAAATCCTCGTGAATACTCGTCGCTCTCTGGGAATCCCAAGGCGATTTCCAAAATTATTCTGGTTTGTACTGACGAAATCTGGAAGCATAAAATTACGGTAAATTTCTCGCTGCGCAACACGGTTTCAAATTTTACCCGCGAACTAAAAACACTTTGAAATTCACAGCTCTAAATACACAGATAAAAGGTTCTGAATATTTGAGTAAGTGTTAATATGAAGTTACTAACTTCATACTACTATCACTATACTGACTGCACATGAAAAATTCCAAGATACCCAGCCTACTTAACAGCTATGCGCCAAAACCAACGTTGTTAATATTTTCTCAAAATTTCGGTCTTTAATGCGTAAGCTTTGAATGAAAAGCTGCATGTTCAATTTAGACCACAATTGTTCGAAGAAAATACAAAGGTTTTCCTTTGTGCTAGAGTTCTCAAAATTGATCAGATATAAAAAATCGTAAGGTTTAATTTCAAACAAGGGTGAAATACTATTATAAAGCTAGCTGACAGGGGATTTTTTACCAGTTAATTTATAACAAGAACAATAAATAAAGCAACTGAATGAAGTCATGTCCCAAATCCCAATCTAAAGCCATTTTCTCTTGCAGTATGGTTATTTCAAACGAACATTGAATTCTCGGAGGATAGGAAAAAAGGTCCATTTATTAAAGAACAGTGAATAGGCGAGTAAAAACTCATAACTCCAAATCTAATATATAGCACTCGATTCCTTGCTTTGGAATCATCTCATCATATATGTTTTAGTAGCCTGATGTATATCTTCTCTAGCTAGTGGATAATCCTTTCCATAATTTTTGTTTACGAGATACTTGTGTGTATATGACCATATAGACAGTAGAGGTTTACGACTTAGGCTAAATGGAACACTTCAGAAACATCCAGGACTAGTCGGGGCAAGTAGAGAATCACCGCAGCAGTATCGAGTCAGGGCGTTTATTCGAAAGTGAGTTGTAAATAGTTATAATAGGGTCAACCTCATGGCCTGACCAAGAAAAAAACAACAGTACTGTTGATCAGACAAACGGTTATAATGGTGGTCGTAAATGATAAATTCGAAATACTGATTGAAGAAAATTGATAACGACAACAACTGATGAACAGAACCTAAAAATAATAATAAGGAGAAAAATTGTGTTCAACACAGCGACACATTAGCCCCGTAATAAAACGCAAGCGATGTGTAGAAAATATTTTTGCACTTTTACAGCTCGACAATCTTGTTAATTTATCGAACTACAAAACCATTATCTACTTTTCAAAATGATTTATCGCTTCATTAGAAAGGAAACGTAATAAATACAGTCGGCTTCCGATAACGGGAACCTTCAAGGGAAATCGAAAAGAGTTCGAGTTATCGGGAGTTTGATGCAAATAACTGGAAGTAAGGAAATAAGCAAATGGATGGGACGGAAAGGCAATAATTTTAAGCAAAAAAGTATACAGGAATGGACACTGAATTTGAACTGGTGTGACAAAAAGGTAAAGACAAGGAATTTACTCGGTTGTTTCGAAATAAATTCAATGTTTCGGACTTCAGTACACGGTTTTTTACCCGACTTGTCACGCGCTTATAACATGGTTCGAGTATATCGAGGGTGATATTGTACAGAAATGTGCTGAAGGGAAACAAAAATTACTTCGAGATAGCCGGAGGTTCGAGTTATCGAGGGTTCGAGTTACCTAGGGTAAAATTACAGCAAATCAAATCCAGGGGAAATCGACTTTGTTCGAGTTAGCGCGAGGTTCGAGTTTAGGGTTCGAGTTATCGGGAGTCAACTGTATGTTCAAGAAATAATGATTCCTTTTCATCGCACTCTTCCTACAGATTTTTGAATCCAAATTTACTTTCTTAATTAACTGCCGCGTACAATTCTTCAAACATAAGCAAAACCTGACAGAAAGTGAGTTAAGGATTTTGAAAATGCAGTCGATTAAAAATATTTCCACGTTTTATTTGTTTTTTCAGAGGGCACGTCAGAAGATAATCAAGCATATTCTTGACTTACGAAGCACGAAATACTAACTGCTACACGCCACAGATGGTGAATCATCGAGCGACTGTACGTGTAAGATCACTAATTAAAATTAATTGGTTACACTGAGAGTATTTATTGTTTGGAATTGGAATGGACCAGAATGGGAAAGGCCACTAAGATGGAAAGAAGTTTAAAATATGAGGATAACAATGTACCATCCTTTCTACTCGAGGTCAGTTTTGAGAATAATTTCCCTAAGTAATTATCATCACGCGAATTAAATCACAGATTACAATTCTTCTTTTAATTATACAGTTGTACCTTTTTTTGATAGGTTATGAAAAAATAATCGCACTTGGATTTAAAAAATTCGCGAAAAAAATCAATTTATTTTTAGCAAAAGTTGTAATCTGTTGGTTACAATGATTTAGTTGAACTCCAGCAAGGGTTCAAAAATGATATCCAGGAGGCCGTCCATGGGTGCATCGATTACTTAGCAACCAAATATTTCCGTAAGCGAATGAAATTGTCTAATAGAAATTCGAATACGTACGTAGGCTGTTTAATGAGCATGTTTTCACAAGAAACTTATTTAAACAAGGAAATTCTATGATTCAGTCCCCTTAGCAGAGTGTTGGTACGTACAGTGTACGAAGCTTTCTTCTTTTCTTTGACTCTATTTAAATTATGCTTTTTGATTCAATGTTTCTTTTTATCTTCTTTCTCCTAGTTCTCGTAACTTTCAAGAAGACAGATCATCAGTTGAGGAATGAAAACATATGGCAAACAAGGTAAATCATAACCATACATACCCCACACGTGCTGTTATCTCCTTATGCCCATACGGTTATTTCTGTTGTTTTCCAAAAATATTCCGAGTACACGGATCAAAGCACCGTGAAGGTAGGAATCACTCTTCAATATAATCCACGGAACATTTTTAGGAATAATGTCGATAAGCATTAGCAATCATTTACCACAGTAAAAAAAAGAAAGGATTTTCAGTGTCCAATGATCAATATAAAACTAAAGTTAATTCATGTCAATTACGCTTAAAGTTTAAAACGACTTACTACGATATTTCTTATTTGGATATTCTGATGTGTTAACTTGCGAAAAGAGAAATGTTCGAATTTCGATGCGGGTAAATTCTATGCTTTTATTCTGGATAAAGGAATGAGCAAAGAAAGTTGTACTTTTTTCAACAAGTTTTCAGCAAAATACTAGATTAGAAAATCCTGATTTAAACAACAACAGCGTTTGAACTAAGAATCGGTCCAGCAAACTGTCCTCAGTTTGTTAATAATGTTTTTCCCACTGCACAAAAAGGCGATGAGCTGACGGCCACCCTCGTGAAGCTACAACACCGAATCAAAAGATCAAACGTTACCTACACTAAGAGATAGATCCTACATGCAAAAAACTTTTAATAAAATAATATCATAAATGACGTTGTGGCTGGTAGACTCTCGAACTGGAACAAAAGCATGATCTTCACAGGAACTCAGTTACTGAAAAACAAATTAAACACGAATTTCTTCATGGTAAGGTAAAAGAACCAATCAAAATGCTCAACGTCTTTTACGCGTGACAGGTAATTGAAGCCCTCTTTCTTTGAAACTTGTTAAAAAACGAGAAAAATTAAGTAATCATTACAAGAGAGATAAATTAACCTCTTGCAATAATCATTGCTATCATTTGGCTTTGGCAATCGTGAAACGAACAAGGTAAGTTTACTTCAAAAGACGCTGTAACAGTCTTGGAGATTCCATAGCTAGCATTCAAGCCGTTCATTTTTTCCAAGTTATATCGTAAATATGAAGTTGTGTTCATCACATTTATTACTGGGTTTTCGTTTGAACTAATCAAAATATTTCATATCATGATCAAACTTTAATTTTAGTGCACAAATTAGAGGACTTTGATGATGCAATCACGAGTTAAACTGTCCACCATGTTTGTACTGATTTTCTCGCTCTTGGCCGCTTTCTGCGCAAGCTCTGCTAAGGACAACAAGCCATCAGACACCAAGGTAACTGTATTTATACTCATAACCACTGCACATTGATTTGATTACAGTTGAATAATGTTAATTTGTGAAGAAAAGCGGTAAAAATGACCATATGTTAATTTTACTTTTTGCTTTTTTTGATAAATTAAGAAATGTTTCAAATAAAAATAAAAATTAAGGAGGGAACTAATTACTTATACAACCTTAGCAAAACTCAATCGTAATCAAAAGTAACGTTATTACTAACGTGGTAGATACTAGTATATAGCTTCTGGGCTGAAAGACGAATTTCTTTAATCCCAACTTACGATTTATCGAAGAAAGCCAAATTAAAACTTGCAAATTAACGAAAATCACTGGACACTCTCTCACCTAGATTGAAACGATAGATGAAAGACAAAATTGACAAGAGCTACTAGTAGTTTGACTTTTCTTTTTTTAGCAGACTGTTTCATCTTGTCCATCTTGTAATAATGGCGGACAAACCGGGTTGTGGACATACATGACATGCGTCCCAGGAGCCCCTGGGGCACCTGGTCGAGAGGGAGCCAAAGGAGACCTGGGTAGCCCTGGGAAAACTGGGACCCAGGGACCACCTGGTACTGGCGGAAAGAAAGGAGCAAAGGGAGAGCCTGGGATCCAGGGTTCTGCCGGACAAAAAGGACAGCGAGGGGACAAAGGCGACAGTGGAACGTCACGACTGGCTTCACACATGAACTGGAAGGAGTGTGCTTGGAAAAAAGTGGACCACAAAGATTCAGGACTGATATATGTAAGTACGGATCGTCACTTTGTTACCGGTGTTAAAAAATATTCTATTAACTTAAAGCAAGTAATTTTCACTAAAATGATTGATTGTCATAATGCTTTTGTCAGCGGTCAGCGATAATGATGATTTTACTATAATGATTGACTGTCATTCTGCAGGCACAGAAGCTATTCTGTTTCTTTATATCTCGTTTAGAACTGTGACTTTGTGAAGAAATACTCGGACACTTCCCTCCATGTCTACTATGCTGGTAACCTCAGGGTTGGCTTTTGTGACAACTGCTGTAGTCGCTGGTATTTCACCTTTAATGGAGCCGAGTGCAGCTCCCCTGGAACTATTGACGGTGCATTCTACATGCGAACAGGCAGAAACCGCAATCGTCATCATCACCGCCAAATTGAAGGTCACTGCAATAACATTCAGAAAGGAAAGGTGCGAGTGGGATTCTCGGTTGGAAAGTGCGTCACAGGATATAAGCTTGCTGACGCCTGGACTGGTTGGCATTCAATGAATCGTATCTTCATTGAAGAAGTAGCAAAAGCTCAGCAGTGAGCTCTTGTCACGTGATCATCTGGACTTTTCTAAAAAGCGTGTTAGACTTATGCTATGTAGTGAGGTAATAATGTTTGCAAAGCAACAGTTGCTATCACATCTGTATCTGTTAAAAAATAAAGTCCAGAAGCATTGAATCTTAATACTCTACACTAATATCTTGGGTCAATAACACACTTTCCGTATAAAATTTCATAAATAAGTCACACCATGAACAGTTCATTGCAACAAATATACTTTTCAGTTATTCGCCTATCTGATCTTTATCCTATTACGCTTCCCACTCATTCTGAACCAATGCGATGCTAATAAAACTTTGAGATCGAGGGCCTTAAATGTCAAGCTGAATTCTTCAATTTCGGGTAAAGGTTGAGCTGAAATTAAAACTACCTAACCTCGGTTAAAAAGAAAATAATATTTTATAAGACGATTCTCTCAGAGGGCAATCAAAGCATGATTAGTTTTTGAAAAAAAAAATCAATTGCACACCGGTGTAACTTAACAGAAGAAATACATCCTCCCACTGTTTAGGTGTGCCAGTAAAGTAATTTAATTTGTTTATAGCCTGCGTAGCATGGCTATAAGTAAGAGGGAACAAAAACCGCGAGAAGATTGTGGCGGGAGCAAGGAAAAACCGCCACCCCGGACGGGCGCCCTTTTTGAGCGTAAACAGGAAATGGCCATTTACTGTCTTCTTCATAGGAGAGATGCTATGGCAATTTTGTCAACAGGTTTTGGCAATAGCATGATCGTTACTGTCTTTGTTATGGGCAAAGAAGAAATGTCCTTATCGAAAACCTGTATGATCGCAATTTCGCCTCTAAAAAAGTATTATAGACGACCAGATTTCGGAAATGTTGTTGCTGAGCTGTACAGCAACGGAGCTTTCGACAGAAACAGTGAATTTGCTTTAAGGAAGTCCACCTCAATTTTCTCTGTTACTCGGTGTTAGAGAATAACGCACTACATCGAAAGGTCGATGAAACGCACACAGTAGAAGAAAGACGCTCAGCATAATTGTCCATACTTGGTGCAGCTTACGTTTAAGCTATAACTCAAATCTGAAGATCGTCCTATCTGTAAAAATTCTACATCCTGCAAAAAACACTTCAAAGCCTGGCCCAGCGTCAAAAGTCGGAAATTATCACATTCACGGACAAAAACATGTGACTACAAACCAAGTTACCCTGGTTTGCAGTAATTCAGATCCATGCATTTTAATCGGGAAAAAAAAGAAGCTAAAATATTTATTTAGCCATGATAAAAAGCTTTAGGATTTAAGAGTGGTCAAAGAAATGATTACCTTACAATTGCATTTCAGACTTCAACAATCAGAAACTCCTACAGAAGCATTACCCACATGAAATAATTACTCAATATGGATGAAACAAACCCGCTTCATGACCTCTAAATAAATGTGTCCATGCGGTAAAAATCAGATTTACTCAGTCAAGTTTGAAGCACAGTGTAGTCACCTACCCGCGAAATAGCAATATAGAAGAAAAACCTGTATTAGTTCAAGCGAACTCCAATTGCAGCCAACCTCACGTTTTTGCGTTCGAGGTACGAGAACGCAACCCCTAATTTGTGTTGGGTGTTCTGTGCATTATTGGGTGACCTGTGCAATTAATAATGGAGGTTTTTGGAGATTGCATTTTCGTTCGTCGTCGTCGACACACATTTGCCTCGCTTTGAGGTGCTTGCTTAAGTTTTGCCTCACTTTGACGCGCTAACTCATGTGGTGATTCTGTGCCCTCGGCGTTCATCTTTCAAAGGTTTGCTAAGGTCTGATATTCTTCGTAAAGCGTTCATCTTTTAAAAAGTTTGCTGAATCTTCGTAAAGCGTATATCGATCTGTGATTGCTGAATCATCCAAAGCGTTCTTCTTTCAGGAGTTTGCTGTTAAATTTTACTTTGGATTAAGCCTTCATATTTTTCTCC
This sequence comes from Porites lobata, assembly GCA_942486035.1. NCBI lineage: Eukaryota > Metazoa > Cnidaria > Anthozoa > Scleractinia > Poritidae > Porites > Porites lobata. The sequence goes on from CALNXK010000104.1 coordinate 458,469, forward strand.
GATAACTCCTAGTACATTATATAACGAGCTTTTGAGTCATGTTTAGCCTATCAAAACTTAATTTCTGATTGACTCAGAAAACTGAAACCAAACAAGTTGTCAACAGGATCTTAAAATGAGTTGAAGGGGTGGCAGTTGAAAAGGCCACGAATCCGGGCAGGCGGTTTTAATTTTTCTCACGGCTTCGCCGCTCGTTCGCCCACTCTGCCGTCGTTTTTGGGGCTTCGCCGCTCAGTAGTTCTCCCGACAAAACCGCCATGCTACGAAGGCTGATACGTTTAATACTGAACTATTATCCTTTCAATTAAAAGGCATTCCTAAGGATTTTAAACCAATACCAAAGAATTGTGACACAGCTCCTTAAACACTGAAGTTCAGAAACAAAAGGGTAGTCATAGGGTAGCCCCAAAAAGCTCGACCTTCACAAACGACACTCAGAAGTGACTACAAAATATTTTTAGAAAATGCTGTACCTGGTTTTTTGAAAACCGTGCTACTAAAAACTACCAGTCACTCTCACTAATTGGTAATTTAATGGCCCTTCTTAATAGAAATCGCACCTTAAAAAGAAATTCTTGAATACACCAGCCTCCAGTTGATACAAAGTGCTATCTTAAAGGATGCCAGAAGTGAGGCTTTCCTCATTAGGCTGGAAAATAAGACATTTAAGGGTCAGGTTTGTTGTTAGCGCCACCGACTGCAAAGCTAGCTATTTCCCAAATTTACCCTATTTTGCAATGCCATTGGTCTACCTAATACAACCCTTAGCAACATTCCTCGAACAAAAGAAATCCTACAACCTCCAATTTGACTTCATGCTGACTTGGCAACATAAGCGACAGAGGGTTTTATTTTTTGCTTGGAAACTTCACAAAAAACTGCATCCAAGGGCAGTAAAACATCAAACCTTAGACAAACCGACATCACTGGAATTCAATCAGGCTACCCGGCCAAATGCATGCCAGATGATAGCCCTGGGTCTTTGCAAGAAGCTGACACCCAGCTCGACAGCAGCCCCCCTAAATAGGCTACTTTCAATATATCAAAATGCAGCATGATAGCGAGTCTTAGAGGATCAGCACAAACAACGAAATTGAATAAACGTGAATAAACATGGTTTGTTTGTGTCCTCTAAGACTCGCTATCATGCCGAATTTTAATATATCAAAAGTGGCCTACTTGAAGGAGACACCGAGCCCAGGGAAACAGGGACAAGCCGCGGATGAAATTTCAGCAAAGCCACAGTTCAGCACGAGCCAGGCTCTTTAGAACAACCCCACCCCTCTGGCTACCCCAAATGCATACCAGTTGATAGCCCTGGGCCTGTGCAACAAGCTGACGCCCATCTTGACGGAAGCCCCCTCCAAAAAAAAAAAAAAAAAATGCTGGCTCAATGGGCGCCGGCCTGTTACACCCTCCAGCTTTTTTTTTTTTCATGTATTTCCACTGATTTCTGTCTCGCAATCCTCGTGCCCAGTCCCTATGCGTGACTTGCCTTTTTTGTGACGTATCCGCAGGGACGAACGTCCAGAAGACTCTCCGTTCCCCTTGGAATAAGTGACCCCTAAACGAATTGACCGCGCTTAATAATAAGGCCTTGAAACTAACTTTCCCTTCATTCTTTTTTGGCTACTGTAACGGACCTCGTGAACATATTAGCTGCGCTAAATAATTAAACGATAAAGGCAAAGTAAACCTTTCCCTTCTATTCGTCAATATCTTTTATTTTGCCACTCTATTTCCCTCAGAATTTTACTAAACAACAAAAATCAAGCATAATCGCTGAGTATTCTTTATCATCTATCCCATAATTTCTGAGGGGTATAAAAAACAATCGCATTGAGATTCAGGGATGAATAATTCATTATTGTTTTTTTGTTTGTTTGTTTCCCTCAGTCTCTGTATCAAGTATGTATTTTGGTAATTCGAAACTTGCCCATTGCAAAGAATTCAAAGAATTAGCCGGCACGTGACCTTGCGGTCTTGACGTCGCGTATGCCTGAGTCCTCAAAAATCCAACACCGTTAAGTGAACTAGTTGTGTTCTTCTATACAACATAATAATTATATGAAATTGTCCACCCAAGACTCGACCTCCTGTCATAGTGTGTGCTCACTCGAGCCAAATGCGGGGAAGGCCTATCTGAAAGTCAGTTCTAGTAGACAACTTTAGCGAGCGGTTACATTTCATGCAAGAAAAGCTGACGCCTTTGCCCAAGCCAACAGCGCTAGCGTATGTTCTGGCTGTCTCGCCTATGCTTGTCCCGAGTAGACCCGGCTGGCGTTCCAACGTGTTTATACGGAGGGAAGTTGGCACAGCTAGTAGGATGACCCTACCATCACAAAAAAGAGTCATCTAACGGTTCACCAATCTAGCAAGGGAAAGTATGAAAAGTTGGTAGCCAAGGGTAGAACAGGTACGCGGGTGACCGCGGGGGTTGTTTTACCATTTACACCCGCAGACCGGTCGGTTCACCATTTAGGTAAATGGTAAGAAAAATTCAGCACTGGTTAATTTCGCTACGGAATCACGTTTACCATTTCTACAAATCAATTCCATTTACTGCAAAACGACAGCTAAAGCCTTTCAGACACTCGTATCAAAGATGGCTTCGGATCTAATGGACCACGAGTCTTCGTGTGGAACATTCCGACCGGGAAAACAGTGCTACTTTTTCAGACGTTTCGTAGCTCCCGACGTGTTCCATTTACTTTCCAACCAGAGTTTTTCGCAATTTTTTTCGAAATAGTAAACAACTGGGGACTTAACAGGTAAAACGAAAAACGATCACTTTCTTAGATATTATTTTTTGAAGGGGAAGAGTACATCACTATATTTAACAATTATTCTTTGAAATAGAGGTGACTGGGTAAATATTGCCCAAATCACTATTCACCGAGATGGAAAATTGATTGTTTCAGTATCAAGTTGTGGTTCAGTTTTATCCTTGGCTTATTAATAAATTCTATTTCCCTCCATATTCCAAAACAAAGGAAAAAAATTAAACCAAGGATAAAATTAAACCCAAACATATACACTCGAAGTGATCTGAACAGAAACAGAAAGGGACTATTGGAGTGCGATTTGATAGACGGGTCAACTTATGCGTAGAAAATGTGCCTACGCCACTCGCACATCTCCCATAATGCACCTTATTTGCCCCCCCAAAATGTTGCATAAGCATTGTTTTCAATTTCTCTTGGGACGGCTGTAATACATAGGAGAAATGAAAAACAAAGGTTATACAAAATTTTAGGGGGCCGGTGCATTATGGGAGATGTTCAAGTGACATATATGGCCGTAAAAAGTACATACACAAGTTTAGATCTTTACAGAATTTTCCAACATGGCAAATGACAGTTTTAATCTCGTGTTTACAAGTGAGAACCACTCATTATTCAGGGGTATTATTGTCTCCAAGTTTCGGTCACGTAAACAGCAGTAACAATGCAGTTGGAATATACCCAAAAATGTTAGCTATACACCACTTGCACATCTCCCATAATGCACCTTATTTGCCCCTCAAAATTTGCATAAGCATTGTTTTCAATTTCTCTTAGGACAGCTGTAATACCCAGGAGAAATGAAAAACAAAGGTTATACAAAATTTGGGGTGCGGGGCAAATAAGGTGCATTATGGGAGATGTGCAAGTGGCGTATTGTTGTCACCAAAATAATAGCCTGTGACCAACTAGGTGGCTCGCTTTGCTCGCCACTCGAAATGGAGAGCTTGGATGCTAACAGGCAACCAAAATAATGGCAACTCCGATGTTATTGTAACACTGACCATAACAAATTTTCATCTTTATCTAATACAGCTGTAGTGGTCATTTTTCCAAATCCTTGAGCTTGTCCCTGAAAAACCCCATCGACTCTCCTTAAAGCGTTTTAGGGGCCTAAAAGTTTGATTTTATTTAGGTCTTTTTATTGAGCTAATTTGATCTAATTTATTTTTATGTTACTGTAGTTTACATTTTATATTTTACATCGCTTAATTATAAAATTTTAGAATAGATTTTTAGTTTAATCATTGTAAAACCCTACTTATCATTTATAGGTCAAAAACGAATTCTTATTTTTATTATAATTATTGAATTATCATAACTACTGTGTTACTTGGGAAGGTGAAAAACGTTAAAGCGGAGTTCCTTGGGAATTTGCCCGGTTTTTTATTTTTTAGCTAATTTTCATTTGCTTTCTGTTCCGTTGTTGTATTTTTCCAGATTGTTTTGGCCTAATTTTTATAATCTTCGACACATTTTTCCAGGCAGCTCAAGGATACTTCTTCAGGTAACACAAGCATACTGGTCTACACGTTACTGGTAGCTACAATCTTGGACAAAACTGTTGAGAAAATTGTATACTTGGACAGCATTTTTCTAAACATCGTAGCTGTACCGGTTCTTCCCTCTCCCCCTTCCCCTGAAAGCAATGTTGTTGTGCATTCAAAAGAAAGCCTGATCCCTGGGCGTTTGTGGGAAGCAACATTGATATTGGGGGAAGGGGTTTTCTTTCCGCAAAGGCGTCGTTTTGGAAATAGTTTTGTTGCGTAGGAAAGTGGACATGATGGGGAAAACTTTCTCAAGTAGTTTTGTCCGGGATTGTATTTGACTGGGAAAGGCGATTTGCAGCCTTTAACGCAGCCAAATAAGCCTGTTCTTTATAAATGTAGTACATTTCAAAGAAAAGTAGATAATTAATGCAAAATGAGTGAAAACAGAGGCGTTTATGACAAGAAAACCAGTTGCTATGTCTTCCTTGATTGGAGTGGTCAGTAAAGAAGGTTTGCGAAATTCATTTTCCATGCATGGTTTTTACGCGCGCTTTGAGTAAAGAATAGCGGGCATACATTGCGCTTTTCGAGGTCGAAAAGGACGTTTCCGTCAAGCAGATTAGCCAGAAAACGGGAATTTCACCCACTGCGATTCGATCAACAAATAACACATGAAACTTTTGCTGAATTTTCAGAGCGCATGACCCCACAACTTTGAACAATTTTCCCATCGCCAAAATAGTCAATGGGCAAGCACTTGCAATGAATAAAAGCATCAAATGGAGAGAGGATTAAATATTTACAAAAGCTGCATTTTTACTTTTCACATTTGAATGCTTACTTTTGAAATTGTAGCGATATCCAGTCCAAAGAAACACACTATGAAATCTAGAAATGTCACGCGCGATAACGTGACAAGATGTACTATCGCGTGACCTGTAAAAGTGCACGTTTTGTCTTCGGGTTACATATGACTGGAAAAAATGATGACGTAAATTGATAATTTGTCAACCAAGGCATGATAAAAGTTGCCATAGTTGACTTGTAATCTTTTTCTCTCCACAATATATGCAAGTCGGAACGATTAACAGGACATTTTTGAGCGGCTGCGAAGATTAGCAACGGTTAACAACGATTAACAGGGAAGTTTAATAAGAATCAGAAGGTCATTCTCTATTGAAAACGAAATGGTGTTAACCGTTTCAATGCTTTGTTAATCGTAATATTATTCTATCCATGGAATTATCATAAAAAGTTAACCGACTTTTAACAAACAAAGTTTCTGTAACACCCATAGTTTAACCAATTATAAGCTCTGAGAAGCAATTTCCACGTGACGGGAAACGGTTCCATATTGGATTGACCATTATGTCCCTAAATAAACACTACGAACTCCTTTTCTTCGAAGAGAACCGTCATACAAGTCTTGTTCAGACTCTTCTGAAAAAGATAAATTACTTTTCACATTTTCCGAGCCTTCCATTCCGGAACTACCGGAAAATATGTAACAATTGGCCCGCGTTGCACGGCTATTGCGAAATCTGACTGTTTTAAAGAGGGTGCTGCAAGAAACGAATATGAGGTCGTGCTTTTCTATGAGAAGATGGTCTGACGTGAAACTTTGTGCTCAAAACAGCTTCTGTAAAGTGCTTTTTATTAGCATGTTTTTGCTTTGTCCTTGCAAATATTCTTGCCAGAAAACGCGAATCACCTTGTACACAATCTTGGACAAAACTGTTGAGAAAATTGTATACTTGGACAGCATTTTTCTAAACATCGTAGCTGTACCGGTTCTTCCCTCTCCCCCTTCCCCTGAAAGCAATGTTGTTGTGCATTCAAAAGAAAGCCTGATCCCTGGGCGTTTGTGGGAAGCAACATTGATATTGGGGGAAGGGGTTTTCTTTCCGCAAAGGCGTCGTTTTGGAAATAGTTTTGTTGCGTAGGAAAGTGGACATGATGGGGAAAACTTTCTCAAGTAGTTTTGTCCGGGATTGTAGACCTTTGACAATATTTCAATGCGGACACTGGGAAGAGGATTAAACGCTCTGGGTTTCCAACAAAGATGGATGAATTTTACGATATGGTGATTGCGGTAGCGTTACAATTTGCGACGATTTTGAAATTATGAGTTTCTTCATTAATTAAGCATATCTTAAACAGTAGAATTGAACATCAAACACCATAACCATCACTGTTCCCTATCATTTGGCAAGGATAGTCATAAATGTAACTGATCATGATTCTAGTTGATACTGATATTTTCTTTGAAATATTTCTACAACAATTCGATTGCACTGTGGGATCTACATATGTTGAAGACAGATAAATTGGATGAATTGAGACGGCAGAAGGGAGTGAAGACAGGCTGCAGGTCTTGACAAGAGCCATAATGGCTCTTGGTCTTGACTAATGGTGACGTTTTCACTGCCGTCACGGTCGTTGTTGGTTAAGCTCCCTAATAGGGACATTAATTAATTGATCCGAGGACGGCGACGCCTATTTCCCTTTCGTAAACGTTCTTTGCCTTTAAACGGCCGATGACACCGTTGGTAACCAAACCTTTAGTCATGAAGATTGACTTAAGTCATAATAAGGCAAATAATACGTTTCTGAATAGTCTTAGAAACAACGACCTTGAGGCTCAAGTTGTATTTACGTTTAAAAAAGTTATGGAAAGAGCTAGGGTCACCTGCTATTGATGTAACAGTTAAGAAAGACACTTTTCCCTAGTTTGTTTATGTTTTGGAATTTTGGCGAGTTATTGTGGTAGTGTAGGGGCAGGGGAGAGACACTGGGATACGAAAGGTCCTCTTTCGAGGTCCGGATTAGACCCTGGGTTGCGATTTACTTTCTTTTTAATAGAAACATAAATCAATAAGAGCTTCAAAATTTTCTAAGTGTCCTAAAAATAGCAGCGCGAGTTGAATCCCTAAGAGCCATATTCAAGTTCAGAAAGAGCAGGAAAATTTCGTCGTGGCTTGTTTATCTAGCTCCTCCATAAAACGTGAGATTTGGCATTTTTACGTCGTAGTCGTGCAGGAATAGCTAGTGATGGCAAAGAAACTGTGTAGAAAACAAACCTATTGCTTTTTCAACGTTCTCTCTGCCGTAATCGTTGTCGGATCTTAAGGTCTATGTTAATTTGAAGGGGACGTAAAATAACCTACAGCAAGGTTCTGACAGGGTAGGAGACATACATGACGGTTGTGACGCCTCTGTTTCCTGCGTTGGATAAAGGCTAAAGGCCCTCGCCTCGGTGTTAACCTCGCAAACAATCAGCACAGCTACTGAAGCAACACAAACAACTGGCTGCATGGCGAGATGAGATGTAATCATTAGAACAAAAAAGCGGTTTTCCTGGGACTGTATTGACGGTTGCCTTGATTGTGTGATCAGCAGTCACGTGAGCGTCCACTGAAATTGAAAGAAAACACAGACGTTGAAATAAATAAAAGAAATGACACTTATCCAATCATAGAGAGACGAAAGGAAAGCTCAAAGCCAATCAGAATTCAGAGCAGAGTATACTCCAGTGGAAGCAGCAATTTCAAGAGAGCGCAAAATGCAAATAAATCCAGCTAATAAAAAGTAGTCCTTTAACTCTTACATTTCTTTTGGTTTTAATTGCGGCTAGCTGAACAAAGTTGGTTAACCGCAAAATTGCACAAAAATGCTTAGCCGAATCTTATTTTTGCTGTGCACTTTGCATATTTTTGCGTCAGACCTCATTCTCTCTTGAGCAAGTTTTTGAGAAATTTCTGGGAACATTTTTTAGAAATCTCGAACAACTTGTGGTAAGTCTTACTTTTGTGTGCGTGAATTCCTTTTTTTCTGTTCTGTTTAAAACAACATCGAATTTTAAGGAATGTTTGATTTAGGCTAGAGCGGTTTCGTTTTCATTGTTTACTTTTATCATGGGTTTTGTTAAGACTGCTACACTACACAGTATATTGACAAGAGTCTGAAAGGTAATTTTTACCCCTGCGCACGTGAAACAGGATGTAACAATTAGTGCCAAATAGTTAAGAGCGACTGTCAGGAAATATCGCGCATCGAGTGGCAAGAGTTGAAAAATCGATTTCCTTCATTTTTGTCCATAATTAGCTTTTAGGTAGATAATTAATCTGATGTAAGTTGTTCTCGCAAAAAGCCTTATTTTCGAGAAAAGAGTAAGAATATCAGTTTTCGTGGTCGGAGTCTCAAAATGGCCGTATTTTCAACCCGAAATTTGCTAACATCAACTCTCCTCGCGTTCGCAAATAAAGGTGCAAGGAGAAATTTGGACATTTTCTTTCAATAGAACAATTCTTCTTCTTTCACTAGAAGCTACTTTCAAAGCAATATCAAGACTCGTTGAATTAACATAATTCAAAAACGAAGAACAGTATGGTTTTAGAGGGGGGTTTTCTACTGAACAGGCCATTGTAGATCTCGTTAGTGCAATTCAGTCTAATATGGATAAACGTTTATTTACCCGTGGAATTTTTATTGACTTAAAGAATGCTTTCGATACAGTTAACCATCAAATTCTTCCAAAAAAGTTTGAATATTTTGTGGAATAATTAATAACTGATTTGAATCCTTTTTGTGCCACTGATAACAAACATTAGAAATTAACAACCAGAATATCTGATACAGATCTAAGCGTTTTTAAAATACGTTAGTAACTGTTGTGAGTATTTTATCGAGGAGACCTGATGTCTAGATTGGAAAACCAAATATAACTGTTAAGAAACAATTTCCAAGGGGGACAATCGAATTGAATTGCAGATTTAATGTTTTCTTGTTTCTGTTTAATCATCTTTCAGTTGGCTGGCGCAAAGTAAACAAGTGGCCAGTATGTTTTGAAGCCAAAGGCAGCCGGTTCGGAAGATTTTACGTCCCACGGGGAAGATTAGCTGCAATAAAGCTGGTACAACTGTACGGATACGTGTCCTGTCACGTTCACGGCCCATCTTTCTGGTCCTACTGGGGCTGTGGCGACAATCCGTCGATGGGGTTAAACACTCTAGTCAACGCTGTCATCACAGACTCAGACAACCACATTCTACTCCCGCCAATTCAGTTCCAGAAGATCAGCAACTTAAAGTGGTACAGGGTTCCTGGATATAATTCCCTCTCACCTGAGCTTGTTCTGCCGTTCTTTACGTCTCCCAGACGGGTCCATCGGAAACAAGAATTACGCGTGTGGTACGGTGAAAACTTGGTGAATTTAAGCGAAGGAGACAACGGAGGAACAGTGTGCGCTGATGTCTATGCTCTCTTCGTGTGACTGAAGAGACGCAATCGCTGCTTTCTCTAAGGGTTTTAAAAAATGTGAAAGATAAAAGGGAATTTTTCTATACCATCTTTCTCACTTGACTTAAAATCAAAATCATTCAATACAGAAAGCCCAGAGTCTAGGAAATGAAAGAAAATCAATAGACAAAACACTTCGCTAAAAATCAGGACTGTGCGATATTTCATGTACGAGATACTAGGAAAAATGTCTTACCCAAATTAACAAAGCTTTGTATGGAGACGCCATGTTGGTGCCCCTTCGAGCGGCACAAATATGGCCGCCGTAAACAAAAAGACTCATCTGTCTTTGAGTTTTTTTTTTATAAAAGCGTTAATTCATCGCTTGAGGAACTCATAAAGATTAAAGTAATATTTATCCTGAAACAAGAAATGTTAAGATAGCAAAATCTCAAAAAAAATCGGTAACATTTTCAGCCTACATGAGAGCTGTCCAGGCCGCCATCTACATGCCGCGTCACGCAAAAGTTTTGGAAATTCAAGCGTCCCTATATCGCAAAACGAAGAGCCCTTTCGAACCGAATATTTGCATACAGCTATTTCAAGAAAGTTTGTCGGAAAAAGTGCACGCGACAATCCCGAAAGGCATTGTGGGTGGTTTTGAGTTCAATGTTCTTCAAAGAAATTTGAAAGAATGGCACAAGAGGCCATGGACGTGTTTGCGACTGCTAAAGGAAGCAACAAAAGTAGGTTCGACTGACTACACTGCCAGGAACAGGGTATTGATCATATCCAATATTACCTTTCAGGATTGTCGCGTGCACATTTTTTCCGACATGCTTTCAATAGCTGTAAACAAAGGTGTTTAGCTGCTGTAATGCCTCATAAAAGTAACACTCGGAATAACTTGGTGACGTCACGTGAAAACGAAGAATTGCATTATTCCCATAAGTTTTTTTTTTTTTTTTAATCAGAAAGCAAAAGTTAAGATTAAATGATTTTTATACAGTGTAAAAGTGCAGCAACAAAACTGATCGTGAAACGTATTTCCCGAGTTTTCTGATTTTGTTGCGGGGGCAAACTTCAAAAATATCAGGCGCCTTTTGCAAGAAAAACCAATGTAAGACGAAACTGCCTACGTTTAGGCTAGAGTTAAAATGAAGAGTTAAATGAGCTGAACGTCAGAGTCTGCAGTTAAATTATGAGTTTGAATGAACTGAACGTCAGACGCAACTGCTATTAACGTCTAGTGTTTAAAAAAATATAGGGTTTTACTGGGGCATGTGAAAAAAGGGGGAGGAGAGAAAGCGAAAAGTAAAAGTCAAGTCCTAGTTCGATATCCTTCAATGACAACGCAATCGTGAGAAATTTCTATCCTAAGAAATTTCACTCTTCTAATATTTTCAAAGATTTGCCGCCACTTTTGATTATAGAACCGCGCTCGAAATATCAATTATCAATATTGTCAATATCATGAAGCATGAAAAACTCGTACCCAGTTGTTTTCGGTTGTTTCACCATGACGTCATCAAACTCTAAAATAAAAACAGTGTTTTTCCCTACCAGGTTGACGGTGACCGAGAATTTAATCTCTGTATAAGTTTCCAGCCCCATTTTGAAAACACAATGTTTTGAATTTCCTCATTTCAAGCAGTAAAAATATATTTATGCGCAAGTAATTTAGCTCACAAGAGAAATAAATCATTTTTATCAAAAAAGTGAAATCCATATGTCTTTGTTGATTTCCGGTTGCCATATTGGTGTACGTCCCATAGCATGTTGGTACACAAGCATGGCGCGTCCTTACAAAGCTCTACTAAACTGTATGAGACTTTCGGAAAATAACTGACAAACGGTGCGCCGCATAGACCTGATTTGAGACTGGAATATGTCATTGTATATTTATGAGTCTTTCTTAACATTTCATTTTCTTCGCTTTTTTCGCTTGCCTGAAGGGTTTCAAATCAAATTGTTCATTGCGTAACGGTGAAAACACTCTCAACTGTTACTTCTGCTGAGAAGAGAAAATGAGTCTCGTCTCCTTTTTTTCTGTACCATTTACTAGAAATAAGGTACTTTGCTATCTGATAAAATGTTTTGAAATCACACTTTGGTATAACGAAAGAACCCGTTTAAGCGATGAGAGAGTAGAAAATGATTCCAGAAGGAAGAATCAGTTATTAAAATTTTGCTTACCATGATACTGCAAAGTCAGAGTAAAATAGAAAGAAGTTAGACGCAGTTTGGTTTCAGTAAAACTGGCTAAATTAACCGTAAGTTAACTGATTCATTCCCCTTTGAAAATCACCGCGGATAAAAATTATACATTTGTTGGAGGTTGCAGTATTCCGCTTTGTTCCTGAAAAAAAATAGAAAGTTAAAAGAAAAATCGTCAATTTTGTAAATGTTTCTTCTCCGTTCAATCCTGGACATGACTGCCGCTCCTTGTCTTTACGCTCTCTAACTACCAAGAATGATTTCTCAATAAGCTTCAATACAGTATTTGCCGAAACCTATTCCTTTATTATAAGCTTAATAAGTAAAACATAGTTTGATATCGGTTGCTTTGGTTCGAGATATCTGATTTGAAACCAGTATCCAATGCTGACGAGTGTACATTTCTTCGTTCAAGACAATTGATCTTAGTCCTAAAAAACTACTTCTCAAACTCATTAATAATTCATAAAGAAAATACAAAGAAAATTAATGTTTAATGAGTGTTTGGAAATCGGATGAAAAACTGCTCAGTATTTGCATCCTTAATTTCTCCTTCAAAAATGATTTTCTTTGAGAAGAAATATCAAACATTCGACACAGTGTTTCATCACCAGATGAAACACCTCGAAGTTGGTCAAAAATACTCCGCTGCGCGTCGTATTTTCAACTCTCTTCTCGGTGTTTCATCTGGTGATGAAACACTGCGTCTCATGTTTGATATATTACATCAATGTCATATCCCATGAATCCTTATGCGCTTCGTACATGCGCAGTAGGTCCTTCTTGCCATGTGCTTACAAACTTGAAGTAAAATATTGTTGAGTTCTCAGTGTTTCGAACTACATTTTCCTGGTACATTACAAACTACAAATTCCTGGTACATTACAATCAACGACCCTGCTCTTCGTACATTTCTTTGTTCAAAAAAATTTGATCTTAGTCCTAAAAAACTACATCAACGACCCTTCTCTTCGTCAAACATGAGTCACCTAAGAATGATCCGGATTTCGTTTGATCAGGCACGTGCAATTGCAATCCAATATGAAACTAAATGTACACATCTTCTACGAATGTCGCTATATAGATGTTGTATTCATCGAGAAAATGTTTCCCACTGTAACTGAAAGAAACAGTATTTCAAGCTGAAGAAACTGATCCATGTTTTATTAACCACGTGTCGTTTGCGGATTTAATTTCTCTTTTGCGCAACACATCTCTACCAGTCAAAAGCAAAGCATCGAAGTTTTAATGTTTCGTTACTGATACTTATGATTCATTAGAATTAGGACCTGATGTATTTCAATTTTATGACCAGGGTCGGATCCGTGCAGCTCAAAGTCAAGAATGAATTAAATAAATTAAGGACATGTTACTCGCGAAGTTTCGAATGAACATAGGCTCTAATGACTCCTTTCACGTGCATGAAACTGGAACATAAATAGTCTTAGACGCTTGCCTGAAAAATTAAACTTGGCGATTGAGTTTTTGAAGCTGAAGTCACTCAGTAACATAAATATATCAAATAAAGTGAAATAAATGTGTTTAAGTTGGTAATATAACAGAGAGTTTAATAGATGTTTTGCTCACTAATAGACCGGATAGCTTCCAGCTATCTGGTAATTACCATCCCTGCTTAAGTGATCACGACCTTGTTTACGGTGTCCTGAAGCAGAAAATAAATCACAACAAACCAAAGGTCATCAGATTTAGGAGCTATAAGAACTTTGACCCTGAACATTATAAACAGCTTTTGTCCTCTGCCCCATGGCACGTTGGACAATTGTTTGATGACGTCGACGATCAAGTTTACGTGTGGAATGCACTTATGAACAATATACTGGACGAAGTGGCACCTGTGAAAAAAATGCGTGTGCGTGATAAAGATGTGCCCTACATGACGTCTCATTGGAAAAGTGCGATTAGAGCTAAACGCAAAGCAAATGACAAGTTCTTGAAAGACAAAACGCCAGAAAATTGGGAATTACGACGTAAAGCCAGAAACGAGGCCACTAAACAAAGAAGAATCGCCATCAAACAGTACTGGTATAATAAGTCAAACGATTTGAAAATCAATCCCAAGGCGTTCTTCAAAACTTTCAAGCCATTTTTGGGCTCTAAGAGCTGTACTGAAAGAAACGACATCCACTTAAAAATAAACGGCAGTATGATAACGAATCAACAACAAGTGGCTGAGGAATTGGTTGAGCATTTTGCTACCTTGGCGGATGGCATTGGCGGTACAGCGATTGAAAGAAAGTCAATAGAGGACTTTAGAGACCATCCTTGTGTTCAGAGGATACAACA
>CALNXK010000104.1:475000-482500 GCA_942486035.1 Porites lobata
TTTATATAGTTCGTAACTTCGTATTGCTTTTACGAATTTTTTTAGCTCTAAATATTCTAAAAATCTCCAGACTTTCTAAATATCTTTACGGGGTCTAAAAATCTTTAAAAAAAAAATAATAATTGTAGCTAAGCCTAGTTATGCAATTCTAACCTCGAGGCTTGTCGTTCGCATGGTCGCTGCTCGGCCTCATGCATTGAAGTTCTTTTCGCTCACTTTCACGAACTTTTAATATGAGAGGTCGACTTGTAGCAAGACTATGACTCAGTCAATATATGACAAAAATTGATTCATAAACATAATAGATACCAGAAGTAATGATACTAAACAGATTAGCATTGATGATACTAAACAATTCAAATTTTAAAGCTGTGAACAAAAGCTTTACTCTTTAGCATAAAATTTGACTAAACATAAGACAGACAAAGAAAAGTGACATTTCTGTTTGTTAAGAGGATGAGCTACATTTACATAAGTGTCATTGATGAACAATAAGGTAACAATAGCCATCTTAAAATATCGAACATTAAGTAATCAAGGCAAACTGGACAAAACAAAAACATAGAAACTCCAAAATGTGCTGGATGAATCAATTTTTTTCACGGAATTTTGCGGATCTGTCAAAGATGAGACGTCGGACATCAATTTCATCGGTAAGAACATTTTTTTTTAAAAGGCCTTTTTCACCTTCGCCGATGTAGTTTTACTCCACAAAATATCTTAAACCGAAATTCAAATTATCATTTCATTTACCTACCAATTCAAGTGAACTGCAAAATGATGTGTTTATATTACATGTATGTGGAACAGTTGAGTTTTTCGGATTTTGTTTCTAATATCATTAACCTGACTCCCGTTAATATTTTCACTGTATTTAATAAGCTAACTCACCGTCCATTGAAGTGCTTTTGGTAAATCCTCGTCAATATTCGTCGGTTTGTATAAATTTCTCGCTGTGTGACACGGTTTCAAATTTTACCCGTGAACTAAAAACACTTTCACAGCTCTAAATACACTCTGATAAAATGTTCTGAATATTCCAGTAAGTGTTAGCATGAATTTACTACGAAATTTTCAAACTCGTTATTATGGAGGCTATACAATTAAAAAACATAAAGCTTCCACACTATACTGACTGCACATGAAAAATTTCGGTCTTGAATTAATGCGTAAGCTTTGCATGAAAAGCTGATTAATTTAGACCACAATTGTTCGAAGAAAATACAAAGATTTTCCTTTGTGCTGGAGCTCTCAAAATTGATCAGCTATAAAAAATCGTATGGTTTAATTTCAAAATAAGGGTGATTAGTACTATTATAAAGCTAGCTGACAGGGGAATTTTTACCAGTTAATTTATAAGAAGAACAATATGTAGATAAAGCGACTGAATGAAGTCATATCCCAAATCCCAATCTAACGCCATTTTCTCTTGCAGTATGGATATTTCAAGCGAACCTCGAATTCTCGGAGGATCGGAGAAAAGGTTCATGAAATTGAGACTTTCAGTTTTCACGATTTATTAAAGAACAGTGAATAGGCGAGAAAAAAGTCATAACTCCAAATCTGATATATAGCACCCTATTCCTTGCTTTAGAATCATCTCATCATATATGTGTTCGAAGCATGTATATCTTCTCTAGCTAGTGGATAATACTTTCCATAATTTTTGTTTACTAGATACTTGTACTATGACCATATAGACAGTAGAGGTTACGACTTAGGCTAAATGGAACACTTTAGAAACATCGAGGACTAGTCGAGGCAAGTAGAGAATCACTGCAGCAGTATCGAGTCAAGGCGTTTATTCGAAAGTGAGTTGTAAATAGTTATAATAGGGTCAACCCCTGGCCTGACCAAGAAAAAGAACAATAGTACTGTTGATTAGACAAACGGTTATAATGGTGGTCGTAAATGATAAATTCGAAATACTGATTGAAGAAAATTGATAACGACAACAACTGATGAACAGAACCTAAAAATAATAATAAGGAGAAAAATTGTGTTCAACACAGCGACACATTAGCCCCGTAATAAAACGCAAGTGACGTGCAGAAAATATTTTTGCATTTTTACAGCTCAACAAGCTTGTTAATTTATCGAACTACAAAACCATAATCTACTTTTCAAAATGATTTATCGCTTCATTAGAAACGAAACTTAATAAATACACTCGGCTTCCGATAATCGGAACCTTCAAGGGAAATCGAAAAAAGTTCGAGTTATCGGGAGTTTGAAGCAAATAACCGGAAGTAAGGAAATAAGCAAATGGATGGGAAGGAGCAACAAAGTATACAGGAATGGACCCTGAATTTGAACTGGAGTGACAAAAAAGTAAAGACAAGGAATTTACTCGGTTGTTTTGAAATAAATTCAATGTTTCGGACTTCAGTACACGGTTTTTTACCCGACTTGTCACGCGTTTATAACATGGTTCGAGTATATCGAGGGTGAAATTGTACAGAAATGAGCTGAAGGGAAACAAAAATTACTTCGAGATAGCGGGAGGCTCGAGTTATCGAGGGTTCGAGTTACCGAGGGTAAAATTACAGTAAATGAAATCCAGGAGAAATCGACTATGTTCGAGTTAGCGCGAGCTTCGAGTTTAGGGTTCGAGTTATCGGGAGTCAACTGTATGTTCAAGAAATAATGATTCCTTTTCATCACACTCGTCGTACAGATTTTTGAATCCAAATTTACTTTCTTAATTAACTGGCGCATACAATTCTTCAAACATAAGCAAAAACTGACAGAAAGTGAGTTAAGGATTTTGCAGTCGATTAAAAATATTTCCACGTTTTATTTGTTTTTTGAGAGGACTTATTGGGCGCGTCAGAAGATAATCAAGCAAATTCTTGACTTACGAAGCACGAAATACTAACTGCTACACGCCACAGATGGTGAATCATCGAGCGACTGTACGTGTAAGATCACTAAATAAAATTAATTGGTTACACTGAGAGTATTTACTGTTTGGAATTGGAATGGACCAGAATGGGAAAGGCCACTAAGATGGAAAGAAGTTTTAAAATATGAGGATAACAATGTACCATCCTTTCTACTCGAAGTCAGTTTTGAGAATAATTTCCCTAAGTGATTATCATCACGCGAAATCACAGATTACAATTCTTCTTTTAATTATACAGTTGTACCTTTTTTTTGATAGGTTATGAAAAAATAATCGCACTTGGATTTAAAAAATTCGCGAAAACAAATCAATTTAGTTTTAGCAAAAGATGTAATCTGTTGGTTACAATGATTAACTTGAACTCCAGCAAGGGTTCAAAAATGATATCCAGGAGGCCGTCCAAGGGTGCATCGATTACTTAGCAACCAAATATTTCCGTAAGCGAATGAAATTGTCTAATAGAAATTCGAATACATACGTAGGCTGTTTAGTGAGCATGTTTTGACAAGAAACTTATTTAAACAAGGAAATTCTATGATTCAGTCCCCTTAGCAGAGTGTTGGTACGTACAGTGTACGAAGTTTCTTCTTTTCTCTGACTCTATTTAAATTATGCTTTTTGATTCAATGTTTCTTTTTATCTTCTTTCTCCCAGTTCTCGTAACTTTCAAGAAGACAGATCATCAGTTGAGGAATGAAAACATATGGCAAACAAGGTAAATCATAACCATACATACCACACACGTGCTGTTATCTCCTTACGCGCATACGGTTATGTCTGTTGTTTTCCAAAAATATTCCGAGTACACGGATCAAAGCACCGTGAAAGTAGGAATCACTCTCCAATATAATCCACTGAACGATTTAAGGTATAATGTCGATAAGCATTAGCAATCATTTACCACAGTAAAAAAAGGAAGGATTTTCAGTGTCCAATGATTAATATAAAACTAAAGTTGATTCATGTCAATTACGCTTAAAGTTTAAAACGCTTACTACGAAATTTCTTATTTGGATATTCTGATGTGTTAACTTCCGCAAAGAGAAATGTTCGAATTTCGATGCGGGTAAATTCTATGCTTTTATTCTGGATAAAGGAATGAGCAAAGAAAGTTGTACTTTTTTCAACAAGTTTTCAGCAAAATACTAGATTATAAAATCCTGATTTAAACAACAACAGCGTTTGAATTAAGATTCGGTCCTGCAAACTGTCCTCAGTTTGTTAATAATGTTTTTCCCACTGCACAAAAAGGCGATGAGCTGACGCCCGGCCATCCTCGTGAAGCTACAACACCGAATCAAAAGATCGCTCGGCGGTTTAAGGAAAAACGTTACCTACACTAAGGGATAGATCCTACATGCAAAAAACTTTTAATAAAATAATATCATAAATGACGTTGTGGCTGGTAGACTCTCGAACTGGAACAAAAGCATGATCTTCACAGGAACTCAGTAACTGAAAAACACATTAAACACGAATTTCTTCATGGTAAGGTAAAAGAACCAATCAAAATGCTCAACGTCTTTTACGCTTGACAGGTAACTGAAACCCTCTTTCTTTGAAACTTGTTAAAGAAACGAGAAAAATTAAGTAATCATTACAAGAGAGATAAATTAACCTGTCGCAATAATCACTGCTATTATTTGGCTTTGGCAATCGTGAAACGAACAAGGTAAGTTTACTTCAAAAGACGCTGTAACAGTCTTGGAGATTCCATAGCTAGCATTCAAGCCGTTCATTTTTTCCAAGTTATATCGTAAATATGAAGTTGTGTTCATCACATTTATTACTGGGTTTTCCTTTGAACTAATCAAAATATTTCATATCATGATCAAACTTTAATTTTAGTGCACAAATTAGAGGACTTTGATGATGCGATCACGAGTTAAACTGTCCACCATGTTTGTACTGATTTTCTCGCTCATGGCCACTTTCTGCGCAAGCTCTGCTAAGGACAGCAAGCCATCAGACACCAAGGTAACTGTATTTATACTCATAACAATTGCACATTGATTGGATTACAGTTGAATAATGTTAAATTATGAAGAGAAGAGGTAAAAATGACCATATGTTAATTTTACTTTTTGCTTTTTTTGATAAATTAAGAAATGTTTCAAATAAAAATAAAAATTAAGGAGGTAACTAATTACTTATACAACCTTAGCAAAACTCAATCGTAATCAAAAGTAACGTTATTACTAACGTGGTAGATACTAGTATATAGCTTCTGGGCTGAAAGACGAATTTCTTTAATCCCAACTTACGATTTATCGAAGAAACCCAAATTAAAACTTGCAAATTAACGAAAATCACTGGACACTCTCTCACCTAGATTGAAACGATAGATGAAAGACAAAATTGACAAGAGCTACTAGTAGTTTGACTTTTCTTTTTTTAGCAGACTGTTTCATCTTGTCCATCTTGTAATAATGGCGGACAAACCGGGTTGTGGACATACATGACATGCGTCCCAGGAGCCCCTGGGGCACCTGGTCGAGATGGAGCCAAAGGAGACCTGGGTAGCCCGGGGAAAACTGGGACCCAGGGACCACCTGGTACTGGCGGAAAGAAAGGAGAGCCTGGGATCCAGGGTTCTGCCGGACAAAAAGGACAGCGAGGGGACAAAGGCGACAGTGGAACGTCACGACTGGCTTCACACATGAACTGGAAGGAGTGTGCTTGGAAAAAAGTGGACACCAAAGATTCAGGACTGATATATGTAAGTACGGATCGTCACTTTGTTACCGGTGTTAAAAAATACTCTATTAACTTAAAGCAAGTAATTTTCACTAAAATGATTGATTGTCATAATGCTTTTGTCAGCGGTCAGCGATAATGATGATTTTACTATAATGATTGACTGTCATACTGCAGGCACAGAAGCTATTCTGTTTCTTTATATCTCGTTTAGAACTGTGACTTTGTGAAGAAATACTCGGACACTTCCCTCCATGTCTACTATGCTGGTAACCTCAGGGTTGGCTTTTGTGATGACTGCTGTAGTCGCTGGTATTTCACCTTTAATGGAGCCGAGTGCAGCTCTCCTGGAACTATTGACGGTGCATTCTACATGCGAACAGGCAGAAACCGCAATCGTCATCATCACCGCCAAATTGAAGGTCACTGCAATAACATTCAGAAAGGAAAGGTGCGAGTGGGATTCTCGGTTGGAAAGTGTGTCGTAAGACATAAGCTTGCTGACGCCTACACTGGTTGGCATTCAATGAATCGTATCTTCATTGAAGAAGTAGCAAAAGCTCAGCAATGAGCTCTTGTCACGTGATCATCTGGACTTTTCGAAATTCTAAAAAGCGGGTTAGACTTATGCTATGTAGTGAGGTAATAATGTTTGCAAAGTAACAGTTGCTATCAAATCTGTATCTGTTAAAAAATAAAGTCCAGAAGCATTGAATCTTAATACTCTACACTAATATCTTGGGTCAATAACATACTTTCCGTATAAAATTTCATAAATTAAGTCACACCGTGAACAGTTCATTGCAACAAATATACTTTTCAGTTATTCACCTATCTGATCCTTATCCTATTACGCTTCCCACTCATTCTGAACCAATGCGATGCAAAAAGAACTTTGAGATCGAGGGCCTTAAATGTCAAGCTGAATTCTTCAATTTCGGGTAAAGGTTGAGCTGAAATTAAAACTACGTAACCTCGGTTAAAAGAAAATAATATTTTATAAGACGATTCTCTCAGACGCCAATCAAAGCATGATTAGTTTTTGAAAAAAAAAATCGAAGCACACCAGTGTAACTTGACAGAATAAAGACATCCTCCCACTGTTGAGGTGGGCCAGTAAAGTAATTTAATATGTTTATAGCCTGCATGCGGGCGAGGGAAGAGAAACCGCGAGGAGATTCGGGCGGGAGTAACGAAGAACCGCCTGCACGGACGGGGGGCTTTTTTGAGCCAAAACAGGAAATGACCATTTACAGTCTTCTTCATGGGAGAGATGCTATGGCAATTTTGTCAACAGGTTTGGCAATAGCATGATCTTTACTGTCTTTTTATGGCCAAAGAAGAATTGTCCTTATCGAAAATCTCTATGATCGCAATTTCGCCTCTAAAAAAGTATTATAGACGACCAGATTTCGGAAATGTTGTTGCTGAGCTGTACAGCAATGGAGCTTTCGACAGATAAAGTGAATTTGCTTTGAGAACGTCCAACTCATTCTCTCTATTACTCGGTGTTAGAGAATAACGCACTACATCGAACGGTCGATGAAACGCACACAGTAGAAAAAAGACGCTCAGAATAATTCCCCATACTTGGTGTAGCTTAAGTTTAAGCTATAACTCAAATCTGAAGATCGCCCTATCCGTAAAAATTCTACATCCTGCAAACAACACTTAAAAGCCTGGCCCAGCGTCAAAAGTCGGAAATTATCACATTCACTGACAAAAAAACTACAAGCCAAGGCACCTTGGTTTTCAATTCAGATCCAGGCATTTTAGGCAGGAGAAAAAAAGAAGCTAAAATATTTATTAAGCCATAATAAAAAGCTTTAGGCTTTAAGAGTGGTCAAAGAAATGAGTACTTTACAATTGCATCTGAGTCAACAATCAGAAACACCTAC